>JANHZU010000876.1:142547-158862 GCA_032468055.1 Acrochordus granulatus
GAAATACACTTATATCTTTTGAAACCCAGTCTGTTATTTAAAAGAAGATATAGATGAAGCATTGATTGTGTGCATGTGCATTAAAATGAACAGAAATAAAAGAGATGGGAAAGCATTATTACACATGTATTCTGGTTGGCCAGACTGTTTCAGGAAAAAGTGGAAGAACTCCAAGAGTCCCTCTGTAAAATCCTTGAGATTGGAAATTTAAAGCTACAGCTGTCAATTTGGTCTGGTTTATATAGTTATTTACAGAGGTTAGATACCAGCTTTCAGTTAAACTCCCTGAATGCCACACAACATTTCATGAGATTGTAGAATCCTTTGGAACTTACAAAAATGCACTAAACTTAATGAGGTTTATAAGAGGAGCACAAAATGTAAGCATCCGCCAAACATTAAAAACCCTACTGGATTCAAACAGAGACTTCAGTCCAAGCCTCTGAGTAAATGTGAATAAAGTTAAGCACTTAGGGTTAGTTGAAATAAATATAAAAAGTTAGTAATGATGTACTACTACTCTGTATCGGTACTATAAAAGTATGGCAACTAAGAAGATCACAGTTCCTTAAAGTGAAGATATTCACCTAGTGCCTTCAAGATGCATTGGCTACAATGACCATAATTTTCTTCCTTCTTTGAGAAAACATTCCATAACTCGTGAATGAAGCTTTTAATTCAGAACATAATTAACCAAAAGTTGCATTTGTTTCTATGTGTCCTGATTCTCTGGATTAATTAGAATAAAACATAGCATGGGAAGTGTTATAAGAAGATTCTTTGTAATTCTCCATGTAATATAAAGTAGCATGTCCAGCAGTCTCCAAAACTAAGCAAATGAACAAATTAAGGAGATGAGAATGGTTAACTTGCAATGGGGCATTGCAACCTCCTGTAGAAGTTTAGTAATATCTCCTAAAAGTCATTACAACACTGTGGGATTCAGTAAAGGAATACTTTCTATGTCAGGGTAACTGCTAGAATAAATAGTTTAAAAAAGAGATGCATGCTGTGTCCGTCTCTAACTGGAAGAGCGGAGCACAGTTGGGTGACATGGCAAGCTAAAAAAAGGGAGCAAATGTTTGAACAGACTCTTTAAAACATAAAAGAACAGTCGTGGTGGTGTATGAGGAGTAGTCTGTAGGACCGGCATTATTTGTGGGTACTTCTCTCCATTTCTCCCAGCACACCAGAATGTTTATAAATGGCCTGAGGCATTAAGGGAAAATATAAAGGGAAAGATTTCAAAAAGGAGTCAACTGCACAGTTGCTGCAAGAAATCCTGATTATTGCCTACATCACAATGAAGAAAGGATGCAACGGTGTGGCTGATGAAAATGAAGCAGAAAAATGGGGAAGTGACTGTGAGTATTCTGGATAGGATCCATCTAGTTGGGATGGAACAACCCCTCATTCTTCCTCAGAGGAGTGGATTGATGATGAATACCTTCTCTAAAGAAGGTAAGGAAAGTGCTTCCTTGATCCAGAATAAAACTAAAGATCCTATTGAGAAATCATAACATATAAGGGCTATATTTTACACAGACTGATTTAGCTGACACATACTGTAGGCAAGAGCCTAATGAATTTTGTGGCATTTAACTAACTTAATTTGGCTAACTAACATACTGATAGTTTATTTGTGAGTAATCTGGAATCAACAATTGAATCAACAGACAAATGATTTGGATGTAAGTATGGCCTTCTGTCTGAATAGATATTTGGACCATGACAGAATACTAGCTAGACCCTATGGTTAGGGAAGAATCTCATATACTGTGACAAATGGGGTGTACATCAGACAGTTCCAGCATGCAGATCCATTTGGTAAAAGCATTCTCTCCTCCAATCCCCACTCCCAGTGCTATTTGCATGTTGGGGGCTTGCTCAGGAAATCAAATGGGAAAGATAACTTTGCTGCTGAAACAATTGAGAGAAGTGTAATGAAAGATATGCCAAATACAATCTGCATGCCTAGGAAGACTTTGATGGTATTCCAGTCATACACGTTGTATACAGAGAATTATGAGGGGAGGGAGCATCTGAAAATCCAGAGCACCCCCCTTTCTTTCTGTTCATCTTCCTAGAAGAATCAGAAGTGGGGAGAGAATCTGTTTTTTGTATCTGCAGTAAGAACAATGTGTTTCCCAGAATTTGAGTCATTTTAATGCACCTAGTAAAAAACATCTTTACACTTCCCCTTCATGAATCAATACCTTGGTGTGGCAAATGACTGTGTATAACAATGAGACTACAAGCTACACTATTGGAAGCATACATACCCCAAGGGGTTACCCATGACATCCTGGATCCAACATGATGACATTATTTAATGGAATTCCCCCTTGTCATATATTATGGAGTCACAGAGTTGGAAAGGACCCAAGAGTCATCAAGCCCAACTTCCTCAGTGCTGCAAGATTCACTATACCATCTACCATAGATGACTATCTAGCCTCTGTTTGAAAACCTTCAGTGAAGGGAAGTATTTCCATGTGGGTAACCTGTTCCACTTATTGATAGCTCTTACTATAAAAAAAGTTTTCCTAATGCCTAATCTATATCTACATTCTTCATCTCATAGTTCTGTCTTACACTCAGGAACAAGTGAGAAGAAGCCCTCTCCTACCACCTGGGCCTTCTCCTTGTCTCTTCTACTGTCTCCTGCTGTTGGTTGACTTTCTAAAGATTATACTGCAGGCCATGGGTGAAACTGTAATAATGAAGTAGAAAAAAGTTGTAACTGATGTAATTAGGGGCATGAATTTATTGGAGAGAAGAGAACTGCAAGCTTCTCTTGGTCACTTTAGTTTTGACATCCATGTGATAACCATGGGCAAAGTGAAATAGATAAGAGAAACCAGCTGAAGCAGACGAGCTTTTGGTAGATGAATTTAGGCAAGAAAAAGTGATGGTAGTTGTAGAAATGATTTGATATGTTGAAGATGGAAACAAGAAAAGAAAATGAATCACTTTTTAATTTTTGGCTGCTTTTTACAGAAAGCTGATAACGAGGCAATGAGAGATATCACTTCTCTTTCTTGTCCTTTTCTTCAGTGGAAAAAAAAGTAGATTAGTGAAAAGAGAATGGTAAGAAAGTTCAGTAGCAGGAATTCATAGGCTCTTCTCTGCAAAGCTGAGGATCTCAGCAGATATACCACTTTCTGATAATAGCTTTGGCATGATGCTTCTGACTATGAATACCAGCATTATAATAAGAGCTGAACTCAGAAAGCTTATCAGTGCTAGACTTGGTTAGGAAAACCATCAGAAATTCTCAAAGCTATAGGCTAGACAGAGAAATTTAAAAAATTATGAAAGGATGCATGTCAACTTCTACATATTTAAGTCAGTTCCAAAGTTAACTCAAAAGGATATTGTTTTACAATAATGAACAATACCATGGGTGAAATTTTTCCATCCTGTTTAATGTGGTCTGAATTTTTCTTGGATAAGCGCTAGAATTTATTGAGCAGAATTTATATACAGACTTTAAGTGAAATGCAAAAAACTAGTCCCAGATAATAGTTCAGTATAGCCAACTTTTAGAACAATGCTATACGTATATATTCAGACAGTTTCATTAATAGCCTCTGTCAGATAGCAAGATGACATCCAACAGGGATTCTTTCTTTCCTCACCATCTCTCCAATTGGTTCCATGTATTATGAGATGCAGTCCTGTTAACTGGAAACAGTTCACAAATTATTTTTTATGGATGTCAGTGGAATTTGTTCTCTTATAAATGTATAGGACTGAAATTTTATTTGGGACTTGATCCTTGAATACAGATAGTCCTTGTCATTAATAGTCTTCACTGAAAAGAATTAAGTGATTTCAGCTTTCCTTAACAAATTTAATATTAATATTCTGATCAAATGACCTTATTAAAGCCAAATAAACTTTATTGCAAGCCTTGAATTAAAACTGAATGTTTAGCTTGCCTTGGTCACAGCACTATCCATTATAGTGTTTTAACGGTATCTGTATTCTTTCTGTTGAATTATACTGTTATACTGCTATTTCATCCCAAGACCTGAGATGGAAGGTTCCTTATTTTATATTAAATGCAAATCATTCTTCTCTCTGTCTTTTCTCAAATTAATAAATTCAATTTTAAGGCTATTTTGTTTGCCTTACTTTGATTTCATTATCTTAATTGTCAGTGTTTGCTGGCAAATTGTAATGTTGATAAGGTCTTTGTGAGAAATGCAATGGACCAGGGCTGATTCCACTGAAAGAGAATGTGGGAGAATATTTCACTACCAATTCAAGCAGATGGGCAAATGTGAATTAATGTTATCATTACTGGTTTGATCCTCAGACCACTAGGTCTGTTCTACATCAATAGACCTTTCAACATTTATGTGCTGAATATTTTGTAAAATGGTATTTTATTCACAGTTTTCATGCTAACAAGATGCTTCTTAAACGAGAGTTAGGAGATAGTCACAGGCCAACCAAGTCGAAGACCCCAAAATCCTTCAACACTTGGCTAGTTAGGCTGTGTGAAAGGCTGTGCAAGGGCAAAGATGAGGCTGTTTATTAAGCACAGGACATGAATCCAAAATCTCCCTGAATTGCCTTCCCCCAACTTGTTGTTTTCCATGTATATTAGATCCCACTGACCATCATTCTCATTCAGTATGGTGATTGAATACAAATAATGCTTGTGTGTTCTTTTTTCAAGGGACAAGCAAGAGTATTAAAGTATTCTTGTCTATGAATAAATTTATTAAAATAATTGAGTTTACTCCTGTGAAAATATACACTTTGTCAATATGTTCACCCATTAATCCCACAAATTGAAAAATAACTATACTTGTATATTCTGTTTCTTACTGAAACAAAAAGAAAAGCTGGATGTAGGATGTTCTATGGATTACAAGTAACTCTGCTGAATCATTTTTCCCCTTTCTAAAATTATATTTGACTGAATCCAAACAAAAAAGTATACATATGCACAAGAAATCATATTCTGAGTAATATAATTTTTCCACTGATGTCATAGAGAAAACTAACAAGGTGTGTCTGATTTTTCCACCATCATTTTTACTGCAGTGGAAATTATTATTTTTTATTATATTCATCCTCTCCTACTCATTTCTTCCTCCCCCAAGCTCTCCAATTCATTAGTCATAACCTTACACATATAGCGATGTAATTACTAGATTCAAATTTGATTTTTAATTCACCTACATTAATAACATGGAACTGCTTTTATGAGTTGTTAACTTCTTATGCAATTTATTGCATCTTATGATTAGTAAACTGTACTTACCTGCTGATTGATAGATATCCTCTAATACTATTACCAGTTGTACTTGCAATGATTACTACAATTACACATAGATGTAATTGCCTGTACCAATGCATACTAAATCATCTAATCAAGGTACACAATAATTTTTAGTCTGAGTATTATATTTTACTTTGGAGGATGTGTCATGGGCTGCATTATTAAAATTTATGACTAGGACACAAAATTAAATATGATTTAATTTACATTTAACTTTGAGTATATTAATCAAATACAATCAATATGATTACTCCCAGTGTATTTAATGATTGTTCCCGATTGTTCCCATTCTACCATGTTAAAAATGACAATTTGAAGATGAGAACATTGATAAGTTTCTGAAGAATCCACTTAAGATCATTCTGAACAATGCACAGTCATGGGACTTCAGATGGTTCATTACTGCCCCAATGAGTAGAATTATTCACTGTGAAGTTTGCTTCTGCAGGCTTTCACCATCACATCCATGATATATCGAAGCCATTAACCCATAACTTTGAATATAGAACAGTGTAAAGTTGCTACACATGCATGGACCTGCCACTCTTCAACCATTAAGACTATCCAGAGAGATTCACTATTATTTACAATTATTTACAGTAAAAAAATATTTTATTTTTCCATCTGCTCTGGATCAGTTTCCTTCTCCTACTCATCTTGATCTAGATAGCAAGTTTTACATAGTAGTGTTATAGGAAAATATTTCTTAGTCCACTTAAATATTTCATGTATAGAATAATATTGTATGCTTGTCCATATCATATCTAACAAATAACTTATTAATCAGTTTTATATCTGAATTAATTTTATCCTTTTTAAAAAATATTCTTTGCCTTCTTTTTACACAGTGTTTTCAGACTCTAATATATTTAGGAACATAGCATGGTCCAAAACCATCTACACCTCTGTTGTTAACATTTACCAGCACTGAGCATTCTCTTCAAGCAGGGATTTTGTTCAATTCATCATGGAGATAGCAGTGGACTTGAGACTTTCTGCATGCAGCTCATCAGCATGGCCACTGAGCTAAAGCTTTTCTCTTAAAACTAGTAGATGCATAAGGCTGAAAGAAAGAATAGAAGTTTCCTATATATAAATTTTAAAAATGCAAAATATAGTCAATAATATATTTTGATAAAATATATTTATTTAATTAAAACCAAAAGTGGCTTGCTGGAAGACATTATTTTCACTTAAGAAAAATCAGTTTTTCCTGACACAGATAAGATCCTAATTATCTGCATCCCTAAAAGTAAGCATTTTTTGAGTAAGCTCAATTATGAATGGCTACATCTGCAGTATACAGTTTTATTGGCCATGTTATGGAACACCTTCCCCTTAATCTTTTTCTAAGATGTTTCTCCATCTTTCCAGTCTAGTCTACAGCTATGAAATTCTCAAATGGTCTTCATTCATCTGTCTATCTAGGGTCAATCCTTGTTTCAAGATTAATCAAGGTTAACTAGGAACTGCCCCTGCTGAAATGCACATATAAATATGCCTTTGAATCAAACTGTTTTCCTCAACCTTAGCAACTTTAAAATAAGGCTTGTTGGGGAATTCTGGAAGTAGAAGTCCACATATCTTAAAGTTGCTAAGCGGAGAAAACAGATCATGTACTTTTTTGGCAACAGCGGGGCGGGGAGACATTTGCTACTGCTTTCTTTTCAGAATACATGTATTTTTTTCATTTTCCCGTCTAACCTTTCTTGTATGCATTGAAGAAGCTCATTCTGGTGCTAACCATTCCAATCCAGATAGGTATTTCTCACTATCCTGCTGACTTAAAGTCCCATATTCAAAGTTGGTGCAAACTCAGAAGAATGGAGAGTTGGAAAGGTTACGATATTTCATTAAAGAGGTTATTCAAGAAGATTTATTTTTACAATCATTGTGAAGTCTTTTCCAATCAGAATCCATCTACTTTTATCATGCAGAGGAAGTTGATTCCTACTTTAGTAATGGCAAGGTTGATATCTATTCTAATGAATTGGATACTTTCTGCTCAGTGCCTGGGAGCTGGAAAGAGAAATATGTTTCAGGATCATTAAACTGTTAAATAGTTTTAATTACTATTAGTGGAAAAATTAATAAATGTTTAGGGTGCAGTGACATGGAAGCCCTGTCTCATTTTTCCAACACACATAAAAAAATAGGCAGTACTTTGATCAGACAGGTCCCATCTTGTTTTGTACCCCCCTGCAAACTTCTGTGAATGTACTTATTAATCAAATTTATATAGCCACCCATCTCACTAAAGTCGACTGTATACAATCTACTCTATATATACAAAGTGTGTGCAATTTTAACTGACAGTTTCATCTGCCTTGAAGAATGAACCCAAGGCACATGAAAACAATTCAGAAGTGCAGAGAGATAACAATTAAATTAAAATTAATTAAATAATATACCTGTACTTGGTGCAATTATTTAACCATTAAATTTTCAAAACTCCTAAATCTTTATAGTGATTTCACTATCTGACAACTCTGTTGATTTTCAGATTTAAAATAAGGAATATGTAAAGCTCAAAACTCATACATAGAGACAGATCCAAATCTCATAGATGGAGTAGACAGTAAAACAAGTGAAAAAGAAGTGTCAGATTGTTGCAAGTAGGCAACAGAATCTGAGGGAATATGGGGGGAGTACAGTTTTTATATTTATGGTTTACAAGTTGCAATCACAGAACAGAATTCTAATATTTGGCTACTCAAATCTCAAACTCATTAAGTTCAATGAAACTTATTTTCTAGGGTGTAGGAATAGGATTGCTAACTCAAATTTTATACTAAAAGTAGCAAAATGTATAGGACACTTTTTCCTGTTCAACACAAATTATAATTAACAATCTCTATAAGTCTATAAGTTATCCTAAATCAATTCCTGAGAAAAAACTAATTATTGTTTTAGAGTATACAGTATTTTTATTCTTGACAGTTAGAAAAACCTTAGATTCTAGATTTAAAGGCCTCTTTACCATGGAACAGGGAAGTAGCTGCTATGAATTTGACTTTTATTTCCCCCTTCTGGAGGTGGACGTGGATTTTACACATTTCAGAACAAGCTGTAATAATCTTATTTTTTCTTTCTTTTTTACTTTGAAGTTTCTCAAAAGACCAATCAAAGTGATGCTGAAGCAATTTCTTCTTCACATTTTTGAAGAGTTAAGCATCATATGATAATGGTCTCCTATTTTTTACAAACAATAAAAATAAAGTGACTTTATCAGCCAAGTGATCATCAAACTCCTCTGCCTGAGTCCCCGGACCAAGAAGGGACCGGATGATATTAAACAGGACCAAAGGACAACACTCTGCTGATGCAATAAAGGTGGAGAAATAATTCCATTTCGCCACCCTTATTACCCTTATTGCCACAAGATAGGCCTTAACTGCAGCTCTAGCTTGTGTTCTGGAAGTTGTGATACTACTGTATCTGGAAAGCCAATGCTGGTTTAATACACTGTGTGAATCATGCTCAGAAAGTGGAAGGCATTTCCCTAAGTTTGCAGCCATTTTTCTGATTAATATTATAAGACAACTAGATTAGTCATATTAGTTCTGACAGAATTGTGCTATGTTTTTCTGCAAGCAGCAATTCAAGTTTAAGTAATCTCATCAAATTCAATTTTTATGATCAAAGAGTTTCACATAGCAGTTTTTATTTCAACTTGGCCAACAGAAAACCGATGCAAAGACAGATTGGTAACCTCATCAGAGAAAAAAAGTAACTTCACATTCTAAAGACTGAAATTAAAAATATCATTCATTTTTACTTTCTGGGCTAGAATCCTACACAGAGCTCAAATAATTATAATGCTCACACCACAATGATCTTGGTTTTAGTATATTTTTTACATTATTTTCTAAATTGTGTTAGCATTTTTATGGAATTCCTTCCTTGTTCAGTATTTTTGTAATTATTTTTTTATTTTTAAAGTTGATCTGTCAAAAATTAGAATCCTATTAAAAACAACCTGCTACCATTATATTTAAAATCTGGAAATATAGATTATTACACAACATGCCATTAAGATGATTGTTACATCTAGTTCTTAAGAAAAATCTGCCTCCATACATGTTAATTATGGTTATCAAAACTGAATTTCCATCAAGCATCATTATATCCATATTTTTAATGTGGCTAGCCACAGTTTGGAACAGACTGAAACCTTTAAAAATACCCTTCTTTAGCTTGATGTTTTTAGATGTGTTAAATTATAGCCTAGCCTTGGTCACAATAACTGAGAACATTTGGAGTTATAGGTCCCTAAACACAAAGTGTACCATTCTGAAGAATGCAGACATAGATGCACTCCAGATATGAAGTCTCTCTTTGCAGTAATATTTTATATGCCAATCATTGATACTTATGGCAATTGATAGGCTACAATTTTCAATTCTGTCTTTGATAGCTGCTGGAATTTTAGATTTGACCAGGATTTGCTATCTGAAAATAATCTTTGGAATGTCAATCAGTTATTAGTATTTAATATCTGTCCATCTGTATATGACAATTAGGAGTTCTTGAAACAATAACTTAGCACATAGATTTACCTTTTATGTTTCCTAACAGATTTATTAATTTATTAGTTCATGGATGATTATTTGTCATTCGTAGAGTACAACTGCAATCTGGCTGAAATGGAGTAGAGGTGTCCATTGCATGCGGCAAATAATGTATCCAGTATGAATGAAGATGCTCACCCACTTAGAGATGTCACACTCCCTAGAAAAAAAAAGTGACAGCTGATCCCTTCCTCTACATTAACATTTGTTCAAAATTCTGAATCAGAAATCCTACTAAATTTAAGAAAACATTTGAAATATTGGCTTTTCCAGATTAAAGAAACATTTTTCAGATTCCAAACAAATGCATTACTAATGCAACCTCAAGAAAGCTAGGAGATACAACTATGCCCAGCATGGGAGAATTGTCAGTATGCCTACTAAATAACTGAGGAGCCTGAAAGCCAAAATGAATTGAGAACAACATCAGAAATTGCAGCTGAGTACTCAAGAATTCAGACACGGACTTTAAAAACAATTCATTAAAATCTCTTTATTTACTAGATGAATCAGTCTTATTTTCTTCCATCCTTTTTAAAAATTCTCATTTAAAGTAATAAATGTAAATTTGTGGTGGTTGCTTATCAAAACATAAGCTAAACAATCTTCTTAATTCATGTAATTGTACTATTCACATAATGGCGTGTTGGTTCACACACACAAAACAGATTTTTTTGTTAGCACTAATGTACAACATAAAAATTAGGTCAGATATTTCTGATAATAATGATATTTATTAATAAGATGTAGAGTTCAAAATCAGACCTAAAATATATGCAACAGGTACGACAGGTTAACATTCAGGAGTAAAGAATGATGGTCTCTTCCCTCCTCTTTATCTCTGACAACACAAAGGACCTTTGTCCCCTCCGTATCTCCTGGGCCAGCTGAGACCACAAATAAATGTTACATTCTTTATATTAACAAAGTGAGACAGTACTTTTGATTGCTATACAAGAGAAAAAGACAAACTGTGGAGTATTATCTAATGGTTAGAGAAGGCTTAATTCTCAAATTCAGTATTATGAAGTTCAAAAAATAATCAGGTTTGCAAACCCAACAGTCTGATGTCTTGAAAACTTCATTTTGTTACCAGCAGTAACAGTTAGAGGAAAATAATGTGAATTCAGAATTAGCCTTGGATTATTTGTAAGTAAATAAAAAAGCAGATCAGAGTAGGTGGGTACTGTACGTTATGCAAATCTACAGAAAAAAAGTCTATCTGGAAAGAAACACTCAATAATTGGTTTAAAGATAAACAGGTCGAACAGGGAGATAAATAGTAGAAATTGTTTTCCTGAGAAAGCATTGCACACATTAAATCATTTATTGTTCCAAAAAAACACAATGTTTAAATATTAAGAATAAATGAAAAATTGCATCCTACAGGAGCTAAATCAATGCAGCTCAATAAACATGGCTATCCTTTCTGCTCCTGTCAGAATCTGCCATTTTCAGACTGATTTTGCAAGAGAGAAAACATGGCCTATGAATAATTTTGTGGCTCTTGCTTCCAATCAAATGCAGTTCATTTGGAATTGAAAAGGAGCAATATCGTTATTTATTATTTCCTGTAATCCCTAGAAAGTTTTATGGAACTCTGGTATCTTGTTTAATATAACAACAATAACCGTATCATCCTCAAAAGCTTATATTATAAATGAGAGGACAGGCTGAACAGGGATGAAGGATATTAAAAAGCTACTAAATGTCTGTGCTTCTGCCACACAATGCGGAGAGAGAAAGGCAACTCATGAAAGTGTGGCCATTGAATAAAGATGAGAAGCATATGTCAGCAGGGGCAGCACAAGGGGCTCCAAGGAGCATGGCAGAGACATCACTAGAGAAGGCAGGATGAAAATAGTTGGACTGCTGGCAGGTCAAACTAGAGGATTAGCAAACATATTTTGAGAAATAATTTTGTTTTTAAAGACCAAAAAACAGTGTATTGCATTTGCTTTGAGAAATCATGATTTTGATACCAAGTTTTGGCATTTTTTAAAGTTTATTGGTGATGTATAAACATCTGTAACAACAAAATATAGGAGGAGGAGGAGAAAGAGAGAGAATCCTACATTAATTATAGTCACCAAACTTTGGCAATATCATCTTAGGAGACCTTAGAAGCTTCCACCTAAGGAGTCGCTTGTCGCCTCTGGATCATGCTAGGAAATAGCATGATATTTTAAAAATTATTTATTTCATTGGATGGCCCCAGTGCATGGTTACAGAACCTCAGCAGATAGTCCCAGACCAAACACAGGAATGTACATTGGCTGCGGACATGGGAAAACTCCAAATCCAAACCAAAGTCAGTTTTTGAAAGGTTAAAGAGTTTTAACTGGTGATGAAATGAGTGTCTCAAGCATCTACAAAACATGAAACAATCAGTGTGTCCCTTACATTCATCCCCAGAGGACCCCACTCCCCAAAAAAGGCAGAGAAAGGCCTCCATCCTAAAGGCCTCTAAAGGGATATTGGTAGGCTCTACCTCTGGCCCCTGATCATTCTTACTTTCCTCCTTGACTTTGAAGGGGGCAAGTGTAATCGCTGCCAGTCAGAGGAGCCTACGCCAGGCAAGATGGAAAGTAACTTGACGTGACATCGCACAGCTGTGCTCCTATATATTTTGCATTGATTTCTGATTGCCTTCAAAAAAGAGATGTTATATTTCTCTTCCTGCCAGTTTTTCATTGATGAGCTTCTGCTACGTTAGAACAGGCTTTCTTGCCTGTGAGATAAAATCTTTTATATTTTAAAAATGAGCTTTTAAGGAATAGACCCACTATTGGAAAGGTACCAAGATTTTCTCCCAATATTCCATAAATAGCACCCAGACTGTCCATGTTAGAAACCTTTGCCAGCCACCCATAAAACACTTGGCATTTTGAAATAGACTTTCTCTTGAGAAGTGGCATGAATCCTCCGCAGCTGTTGGGCTTCTGAATGAGGAATAGAGCAAATGGCACCTTTTGATGAAAGTATCATAATGCAATATACATTATAATTAATCCTATTCTCTCTTTGAAACATGATGATTGGTCATTATTATTGAAAACCAGGTTTTGTATGGTGCACATCCATAGAGTTACATTCTCAAGGAAAGATAAATTAATCAAATTTATAACTAATACTAGTGGACTTTGCTATTTGCAAGCTCAGTTTTGGAACAATGTGACAATTTGCTGTTTCAGATTGGTGAAATGTTTTGTTCTTTTGGACGTAACAAAAGAGAATTATAACCCAGGTTGTTGTAATACCCATGGTATTAGAGAGGAAACAGATGAATAGAAGTCACCATTTCCTTCCGTGTTGTGGATCCTATCGGAAGGCTGCTAAGCAGGTAGCTTTTGCAGGCAAGAGAGGGTAAGCATTTGCTAAGGCCACAAGATGAGCAAAGTACTTACTAAGCAACACTGTTTTTCAAAGAGGATAAAAAAATGAGTTGGTGCAATAGAATTCTTGATGAAAAAAAATAATAATTTGAGGAGATCAATTGAGGACATTACCCTGGAACCTGGACTAGAGTGATTCTTTCACATTTATTTTGCTCTACTAGAATAAACTCTAAAAGAAAAGGAAAAAGCGGATCATCCAACATTCATGTTCCGGAAATACATTTTTGCATAGACATCTTGACAGGCTAGCTATACCCTTATTATGTTAATACTGACTTATTTCAAGATCTTCCAAAATAAATTAACTTTAATCAGTTGTTTTCTTTCAATTGCATTGCTTATATTGCTATATCTAGATAGTGTTTTTACAAAAGGAAAAAGACCAACATTTTTCTGACCTACATTTTCATTAAAATGGGCTTAATAAAGAATTGAATACATACTCCTGTAAAAGGGAGTGACATAGAAAAACACAGTTTATCATTATTTTCTTCAATGTCATGAACAGAATAAGCTGAACAAAAGGAATATTTTATTATCTGGTGCATTAAATGATGCAGATAAACCTGATGCATTAAATGATCAGATAAATTTTATTATCTGATGCATTAAATAGGGACAATGTGAAAGCCCAGAGAATAATTTTAAGAGTTTTTTAATTTTTGTCAGGTGGGAAGAGGTGCTATTATTTTTCCTTTTAATCCCTCTGAACTTTCATGGCTACCCACAGAATGAGAGTAGATTTTTTTTGTTGAAAGGCACATTTCCTTGGGATCACTTAGCAATCATCTGGATTAGAGTCCACAGACACTTCAAATGTATTTCTTTCTGAGAAAATTCAGATCTGAGAATATGTGAAAGTAATGGACTATGGTCAGACTGTCACAATTAACTCCCCACACCATGTATGTCCTGAAGACACCAAATGACCTGAGGAAGCCTTAGTCCTTGAGCTGAATTAGATACAGGTATTCTTCAACTTATAGCCCCATTTGGGACCAGTTAAACAAGACAAGTGAGTCATACCCAATTTTATAACCTCTCTTGCCATGATCGTTAAGCAAATTACTACAGTTAAATGAATTGTGTTCATTAGCAAATCTGGCTTTGGTTGTAAATGGTGATCATATGACCCCCTAACATTGCAACTGTCATAAATACAACTGTCATAAATACATGCTGGTTGCCAACCATCCAAATTTTGAACATATGACCATGAGGATGCGGTGAAGGTTGTAAGGTGTGAGAATTAGTCATACGTCACTTTTTTTTAGTGCTGTTGTAACTTCAAACAAATGGTTGTAAGTTGAGGTTTACCTATACACTGAAATTCAGTAGAACAGAGGCTGCTTATCTCAGGATTCTGGCCCATTTTTGTAAAATAGCAGGTACAGATAACATTTTATCATCTGTACTTCTAAACGTTCAGCATTGTACATCAAAATTACTCTTTTTTTAAGTTATACATTTGGTAGTCTAGATACCATTAAATCCTAACTCTTACACAGTCTGGCTAATGTTTCTCAAACAATGGGTCATGAGCAACTTAGAGGCTCCTGCAAAAAAAATTGATCGGATTTGTGCAAACAAAATGGGAATGCTGTCAAACCTCACTTTGGCTTTTTCAAGCAGCTTGAGAAACCCTGTGAGAGATTTTAAAGAAAAAAAAGGCTGAATACTCTATTTCTCTCTTGCAAAGACAAACGTTAATTAAATTACTGGTTTTCTTCACGAGAAGGTGGTTTCACGCATTCATTTAGGGCTTCACAATAGCCTTGGTTTGAGAATTTATTTGATTAAAGATAAAGAACAGATAAGTGTTCTTTTTCTATCTTACCTACTCACTTTAGGCCCTTTGTCAACAATTATTTTAAAATAGAGTCACTTGCTTGTTTCTCTAAATGACTTCTAGCAAAAACACTTCCAACTGCGCCTGTATCTGCATATGCCCAATAGCTGGGAGCCCATATGGCTGTTTACAATTGTGGTAACTTATAAAAAATTCACTATTTGTTTCAAGCTTCCAACTATCCCATATTTCCTTTAATGAGATTATCTCTGTGCAAGCCACCCACTACATCAGAATTGCTAACATAAATCGTCAAACTATTGTACTTCCTTTCTAGCAATATTACAAATTGTTTAATAAAGTTGTTGTAGTTTTTGTTTTGTACATATTTCTCACAAAATTTTAAAAAATAGAAGTGATAATGAAGGTCACATTCCTGTCTTAAACTGAATCAGTATTGTATGTAAATGTGCACATTTTTAATAATGAAAAGCACTGAGGTTTCACAAAAAAGCAAAAAGATGGCATTCTAGGGCTCCCCAGTAACTTAAGTATCTCTTGATAAAATTAAATAAATGGACATGTCTGAAGTAGAGGAAATAAACATGGAAGCATGAAACCAGTTGGAGTTAGGATTTATGATGATGTATAAATTTTTGTTGTTGTTCAGTTGCTCAGTCATGTCCGACTCTTTGTGTCCTCATAGACCTCAGCATGCTAGGCCTCCCTGTACTGCACTGCCTCCCAGAGTTCACCCAAATCCATGCCCATGGCCTCTTCAATGCTACCTAATCATCTCATCCTCTGTCATCCCCTTCTCTTTTTGTCTTCAGTCTTACCCAGCATTATGGTCTTTTCCAATAAGTCCTTTCTTCAGATTAGGTGGCCAAAGTATTTGAGCTTTACCTTCAGTATTTGTCTTTCCAATGAACAGTCAAGGTTGATTTCCTGTAGGATTGACTGATTTTATCTCTTTGCAGTCCAAGGATCTCTCAAGAATCTTCTCCAGCACCACAATTTGAAAGCATCAGTTCTTCAGTGCTCAGTCTTCCTTATGGTCCAACTCTCACAGTCATACATTATTACTGGGAAAACCATAGCCTTAACTATGCGGACCTTTGTCGGCAAAGGGATGTCTCTGCTTCTTACTCCACTGTTCAGGTTTGCCATAGCTTTCCTCGCAAGGAGCAAGCGTCTTTTGATTTCATGGCTGCAGTCACCATCTGCAGTGATCTTGGAGCCTAAGAAGGTGAAATCT
>JANHZU010000878.1:0-11980 GCA_032468055.1 Acrochordus granulatus
GTCTTGGCTCCGCGCTTGCGGCTGAACGGGAAAGGCGGAGTCGAGCGGACGGAGATCCACCGACCTTGCCGGCCTAGAAGCCGGGGGAGGCCGAGCCCGGCAGGGACGAGGATCTCTCAGCCGGAGGCTCTCAGCAGCAGCGAAGGGCTCGGCGCGCGAGAGGACGCGGGCGGAGGGGGGCAGAAGCGCTCCGCGGCCAAGGGAGGCCTTTCCTGGCGCGGGAAAAGCTTTGGGCTGTTTGGCCGTCTGTAAGCTGGGGGCTCGTCGCCTGCTCGCCCCTTTGTGCCTCCCGAAGAAACAGACGTCCCCAAGTGAGGCCGGTCTTTGGTGTCGGTTGGTGTTCCTGGGCAACCCTTGTCCATCGTTTGGACGTCCAGTTAAGCTTCCAAGGAGCGTTTGTTCTCATAAGGGTCCTCCGGAAAAGGTCTTGCTTATCTTCCCCTCCCCTCCCTTCAAAGCTGCTCCTGGCACCGGCGGGAGACTCGGCCAGCACAGATGTGGCGAGAGTCACTTGCCTATTAACACCGTGAGAATGCACTTCAGTAGGCGACTGGACGCATGACAAAGAAAAACGGTTTTTGAAACTTGGTATTTTTTTAATGTTTTGCAAGCCAGTGCAAGGTACTTCTGACAATTTATAAGGCCTTCCTTGGTTTCTGACTATTTCTTTCAGATGTGTTTTAAGGATTCTATTGCAGATATGTTGGACACCGGGAAACAATCTGTTTTTTAAAAAAATTTCCCCAGGTTTTTTAATGTGACTGTTGTAACTTTTTGCCTTATAACTATGAAGTCTGTGTTGTTTAAGGAATGTTTTCACTTTTGTTTTAATTTCTTAAAGCCATTAACGGAGTAGGCAGTAAACATTCTAAACAGAATTCTAAATAAATATTTTTGGTTATGTGTTAAGGCAGTGCTGAACTTAATTTTTGTGGCTTTCTGTTCATGAATCTTAGATCTAATTATATTATGGATGCTTTGATATGTAAGAAAGAAATAATAATCTAAAGAAAAGAATGCAGACAATGTAAGGTTTGCTTATTCCCACCAGTCCTTTATGCCGGACTTGAGCACGATCCCAGAGCAATAGGCCACTGGGTGGAAAGGTGTCAGACACTTCCTTTGCCCACTTTTCAGAAAGATTAATCCCAGTCCCAGGCAAGCAAATCTCAGCCTGACTCTGTGGATTATAGGATATCCTGGAGAAATTCTGCCCTGGGAAAATATTTTCAACAAGAGTCTGTTCTGAAAAGAACCGTTTCCATGGAGTCCTTGATACTCTCTTAGCTTAGTTGTTTTCTTGTAGACGTTTCATTACTAAACTAGATAATGCACTGGTGATATTACCTAGCTGGGTAATGAAACATCTGCAAAAAAACAGCCAAGCTCAGAGAGCACCAAGGACTCCACAATTCAATCCTGAGCTACAAATATTATCTTTTGTCAGAATCATATCCAGTCATCACTGAGAGAGGTTCATTCTTTCAAAATCCTCTCTGAAATCTGCGGAATAAAACATACAAATCGGATTGCTTTAATCAATTAAACTCCCAGAGTGTCTTTTTCTTTAATGTGTGAACTTTCAAAAGCAAACTGGGGCTGTTCACAATGGCTTACCCTCTTCTCACAAAAACTGAAGCACCAACAACTGCCCCTTCCCCCTTCCTGATGGTTTTCTTGAACAGACGAAATCTGCATTCTTCCAGAGAGAGATATTTTTCTCAGGATAGTCTCCTAGAAAGACTTTCTGGGCCTGGTCGGAGTCTGGAGCTGAGAAGGTGATTCTTGGGGGGCATAAGGCGACAAAAATGCCCCTGAGTCTGGCACTGGCCTGGCTGTGAACGGAGCCTTTTCCCCTCTCCCAGCAGGAACAGAAACGAGTGCTTTCCTCAATGCGGAGGTGCTCCCCAGGTGGTCCGAGTGGGGTTGCTTTTGGAGGCGGTGGCTGGCCCTGGCCGAGCCTGGCTTCCCAACTCACAGAGGGAATGAGGTTGGGAGGAGCTGCTGGGCGGCAGGGCCCAGGCCCAGGCCAGTAGCTCAGTCTCCCACCAGAGTCAAACGGAGCTTTGCTCCAGGGAGTGTTTGAATCTGAGGGGGGCTCCTCTCTTGGGGCACCGGCACTCTGGTGCTCGATACCTCTGGCGTTTTCCCTCCCTACAGTTGGCGGGAACGCTTTCCCTGGTATGCCGGCGCCCCTTCTTCTCTTCCCGCGGCCGGGCTGGGAAAAAGTACCTCCGGCGCCCGGCTCCATCCTCCCCAACTGGGAAGCGAAAGGCAGGTGGCAGGTAGAGAGCAGTCCCGGAGGCCCTCTCCTCCTCTGGCCTCGGCGCGGGAGCCGCTCAAGCTGAACAGTCGCGAGGCTTCTCTTTGCTTGGGCCCCGGGCCAGCGAACCGGCAAATGGCGAGTCGACTCTTGCCTTCCTTTTCCGCCCGCTCCCTTGTTCCACTTGCCAGTCGCACCCACTCAAGATCTGCGCGATTCGACTCCGGGAAGGGACTTCTCTGGTGTCCGCGGAGGTCTACCCCTCTCGGCGGCCCGGGCAAGCAAGAATGAGAAGAATGGGCCATGACGGCAGGCGACATCGATCGGAATCGCTGCACCAACAGCCCAGGAAGAGACGCGCGATTTCGTAGGAGCAAAACTTCCCGCGCCCGAATTCTCGGCCCTCGGCAAGCTGAGCCCGCGAAGCGCCTCTGGCTGCCCGGGATTTGATTTCGCCACAGAATTCGCCGTCCCCGGTTGAGGGGAACCGGAGACAGCCGGGCCAAGATAGGCCACCGCCGGAGAGCGCGGGCGAGGTGCCCGGACTCGGTCTCTTTGGCCTTTTCCGCTCCGCCCGCCACGGCTTCGTCTGTTCTTGGGCCCGGACAGCTCGGCAGCGGTCGCTTCGGCTCTGGGGCGGTGGAGAATCTGCAGGCGAAGCCGAGAGAGCCACTCCGGGTAGGGGAGCGGTGAGCTGCCGGGAGGACGTGATCATTACTCTCCGGCGATCGCGCCGCAGAGGCCCCCCAAATCTAGATGGCTGGTCCGGCGACAGACCTAGAGACAGGGCCGGGCACAGCGGGGCTTCCGTTCATTCGCCGCCGCTAAGGCGGGCGCCTTTCCTCGCAGCGAAGCAGGATCCCGGGACACCGCCTCCGCCCCGCAACGAGGCCTCTGTCCTGAGGTTCTATTTAGCAAAAGGCTCTCCCCCGCCTCAGGTGGTTAAATCATACAACGGGCAAAGGGGGGTGTCGAATCAGCGGGCCAGCATTGGTCCCCATGGGTCAGTGGGAATCTCTGAGCAGTTCGCTGAGTAGAAAAGGCCTTGTCTTAGTGGGCAGATGTTTGAAGGTGTCTTGAGGGCCAGCTACTGTACTTGTTAACCCCTGTGGATTGTATGAATCCAGCTATCCTCCTTTATGCTGTTTTATGCCTCTTTAACTGATTCTTTTCATGGCCATCTTAATAAACCTGCTTGGAGAAGAGAAATGTCTATGGGTCTAGAAAGGGAGAAGTGATTTTGAGGAGCCAAATTCTGATGGCACCTCGAGGATCACCAGATTAATTGTGGCTGAATCTCTAATGGATGCTGGCCAGTGACTCCCAGTTTATAAACTTCATAAAGTTTATAACTAGCACAGCAGTAGTTGCAGATGAGGATGACATTAAACCCACAGTTTGTGGAGTGGTTGTCTCTATCAATTCTACCTGCTTTAGGAATGAAAGGTCTCCCAAGAAAGGAAATATGCTCCCACACTTGATGAAATTATAAGGATACCAATTGCATGTGGATAAATAAGGGCGGTAGCTCTGTGTATGTGTAGTTGTGTCTGTGTGTGTATGACTGACCCGTCTTTGACATGGAAAAAGACCTGAAAGTAGAGGGCCTCTGGCCATGCCCAAAAGATAGGGACATAATATCCCCAAAGAGGCCTTGTTTGTTCCCTACTCTCCATCCTGAGAAGCAGGCCAAGACTAAAACTTTCCAAAAAAGTATGGCTGGCAAGTTGCATGAACCAAGCCATCCTGTATATCTCACCAGTTTTGTCAGGCGTATTGTGCAGTCATTGTGGAGCCATTTTCTGGGCTCAGGCTGATCCTAGACCTTAGTACCCTTACTCTTGATACATTCTCTTTAACTGACCTGACTAAAATAATGTTGTGAGAATGCAAGCTAAGTGCAGACCTCTGAAAAACTAAGAAATTGATTATTGCATATATTGGGGGGGGATAAATAATTGCAGTTTCAGAATTGCCAATGATACAGCTGATTGTTTAACACTTGACAACTGAGATTTGAAGTGGAACTGCAGGACATTGTGAAGCAGTGACCTGAGCAGGATTTTCCATGCAAGCTTGAGAAGGTGGAGATAAGCTGTTGCAGCAACCCAGCCAGGCAGGAGAAAGGATTGGGTTCCATCACTGGGGCCTGGAGCTACATCCAGCCCAAAGCATGCTCCCTGGGGCTGGCTTGCCCAGGGCTCAGCAATTCCCCTGACCAGCTCAGGGTTGCTCAGGGTTCAATCTGGCACAGGAGGAATAATTCCTATAAAGGATATATACAAGCATTGGGTCAGAAAAGGCCAATAGCCCATTTTGCTCTTATTTTTCAATTAAAATAATAGGCAGATAAATGAAGGCCTGATTTGGTGAATATGGAATCACGCATCATCCCCCTGTCTAGATGAGTCTCTCATAATTTGCACATGATGTTTGTGGGCAGAAACAGGGCCAGAGGCTGTAGAGTTGTCCCTCAAGGACTAGAACAGTGGGGCCGATGGAAAGGAAAAAAGGATCCAGCACTCCTTTCTCACCCAAAATTTAAAAGAACTACCTTTGCACATTAAGTTAATGCAGCCACTAGTTTTGTAATTGGCCTCATTAATGTTGTTTTATGAACACAGATTTTAAGCATGTCAGGATAACAGGTCTAGCCAAGCACTTTAGAAGACAAAGATTGCACATCACCTGAGATATCCAGCAGAGGTGATATCCTGTGGTTCTCAGCAGCAGCCCCTGTGCAGACAAAGTCATTCATGCCTGTCCCCAGTGAGGAGCCTGAATGGCTTGTCCTACTTATCCGCTTATTCTACTACTGTGGAGCTGAGTCACCATCATATGTGCAGGCATCTCGCCTACAAGCAGGACCTTTCAGGATCGCCCAGAATTATCCTTCTGGTAGAATTCAGAGAGGCTCAGCAGCAAAGTCCACAAGCACCCCCACTTTGCTTAGGGTACTAGTTCCTCTACTTCTGCCCAGTTCCCCCCACTCCAAGCATCCAGGAGAGTCCACACTTCCTCAAGAAAGGAAAACAAGATGGTACCCAGTCACTATATTCAGTCAAAAACAAAAATTGCAGAGAGACACACCCAACAATGTTTATGATGAAGACCTTATTTCTCAAGGACAACAAGTGCAAACATCTATAGCAGAAAAACAAAATGTCTTCTAATGTTCTAAATATAATTTATTATCACAGAAGCTTCCATTGTTCATGCAGTAGTTCTTACAAATGTATTCCATGCTTCTGTGGAAACATTGAGTCACACAAGCTCATTATGATCTTAGGTTTGCAAAAGAGGTGTCATCTTTCAGAGACATGAAATGAAGGACACTCTGGCATCTTAAAACTGACAAATGCATTTCTCATTAGCTTAATGGATCAAATCCTTTATATCATAGGTGTGGCAAATGCTTGCTGTGGACAGACATTGCAGGACACTGTTCACCTTCAGCTTATCTCTAGAGGCTGAGGGCTCTGCTTGGGGACTTAGGAACAGGTATGAGTATTGGATAGCTTGTCGTTTACATCAGCAATGCCCTCTTTGCAAAGCCTTCTCCTGTCTCCATTCCTTTGCTGAAATAAATATGGTAAGATATTGAAAATCTTCACTCATTTTAATCCCTTTCAAATGCTATTAGTCTCACCTGTAGGCACTATGGATTTCAGGCAGGGCTGCTCCCTATTCCCCATGGCTTGCAAAGCCTTAAAGGCAGAGGGGAGATGGTGCCAGTGAGAAAACTTACAAGTAAACTTGAATGGGAAGAGTCTACTCGAACAGCAGCAGCAGGATGGTTCAGGGGGCAAGGCCTCATGGCAGAGGGGATGGGAGGTGAAAAAGGGGAGGGAGCCCCAAAGGGGATCTGTATTTGGAACCAGCTATGACATTCTTTGTTTGTGTTGTCTGTGTGTGTCTTTGAGCCAGGCCAATAGGGTTTTTAAATTTTGTTTATCCTATATATTACAGCTTTTATCTGACTCCTCCCACCACAAACCCATATCCATATGCAGACTGTATAGTAGACTACAATGGTAGTTACTATGTATAAGTTGATTGCTGGATGCCAAAGTGATGCCACCTCCCTTTATTTTATTAAATTTGTGCACCACTCATCTTGCAGCAAGCAACTCTTTCCCCACCTCTGGAATGGTAGATTGCTTTGGAAAACTGATTTAGTCTATTCTGTAGCTCTTTTCATGATACTGTTTATAGGTGGCCTGACTTTCACACCTTTTAAGTTATATTTAGTGCTTCATCCACTGAGTATTCAAATAGCCCGTAAGAAGATGAGAGTGGGGATTGTGAGGGGTGGACAAGAGCTGTTTTCTTGCTGTGTTTCTATCATTGAGGTGGCCCAGGATATTAGTAAGGCTGCAGTTAGGAGCCACAGATGTGCCATCTTCAGAAAATTTAGAGGGTAAAAGTTGAGGATAAAGCATGTCAAGTGTTGATAGAAAATTAGATGTGACATCTGCTACAAAACACGAGCTCATTTCATTTACTTATTTATTCATTAAATTTATGTGCCATCCATCTCACTGTTTGAGGAGATTCTGGGTGGCTATTTGGGGTCTGCTGAGTGGGAACAGTTGTGTAACTTGGATCTTTCAGCCCTGGGTGGAGATTAACAGCAAAATTTTGTTTCCAAGGAACAGGATCATTTAGAGAGGGTCAATTCAGGAACTGGGTAGAGATCACACTCCAATAGGATGACCAAAAGATATGTCACCCAAAACTGTTACCAGATTGTTATTTTTAATGTGATAGAAGGGGGAAATAATTAAAGTACAGCTGGAGAATGTGAATAAATAAGAGTACCGAATAAAATGTACCTGAAATTAAAATTCATTTTTACTCTTATGCTGCCCTTAAGCACAACTTGGGGGTGGGGGAAGTGGGCAGACCTAAGGCAATCATCTAAGTGTGACTCTTGCAGACAAATATTTGCACATTCCTGTATTGAAATATAATCTCATGAATTATTTTAATTATTTGGATTTGTTTCCTGGCTTGAATGGATAAGAAAAATGAGAAGGGGTGGACATAAGAACCTAGAATGCTGTGATGAGAAATGTCAGGCGCCTTCCAGTGAATGTTCTATTTTTTGTCTTAAAAATGCCTATGAACTTTATTCAGGGTTTGATTCAGGTGGTCCTTTCAAAAAGGATCCTTTCAGAAAGTGTACCCCTGAACCCCATTATTTTCCACTACCTTATTTGGTTGGTTGTGGTGAATAGCACCCTTTGGACCCATTTTTCTTGATGGGGGCCATTGAATTACCTCATGGCTATTATTAGTAGCAGTACTGAATGGTGGTGAAGGTGAGATAGGTCTTGTTGAGAACCCTTAAACAATCTTCCATTTTGACTAAATATTTAATGATCACAATCAAGAAGATTGCTTTAAAAACCACCAGTGCAAATCAGTTCTTAAAACATCCAAATCCTGCAAGGAGGAGGCAGGCTCCAATTAATAAATCAGTCACAGAAAGAAGGAAATGGATTTGTAAATAGCAGCATTTTTTTCAGTTATAAACCAAAGGAAGGCATATTTTCCTTTTCTGGACTTTCAAATAGGGCAAAACTCACCTGGTATCTGGACCTGTTGCTTGTAGGGAAAGAAGCACAAACACCATCTCCATCAGATAAAGGGGCTTCTGGCAGCAGGAGCATCTTGTGCTAGATGGACAGACAGACAGATTTAAATATTAATTCAAAAATCTTGTAATCCAAGAGTTTCCATTATAGGATTTCTCCCACTGACACTGTGGATCAAGTCAAGGAAATTCTCTGCTGTCAGCCCAATAGACTTTGCTTTCCAGCATTTCGATGTTTAAAGAGAAATGTATTTTTGAGATCGGATCCAGAAAGCAGAGAATGTCCCAGAATCCTCTGGACTCCAAAGATGCCCAGGGCAGGTGTGCCTGCCTGCCTGTCTTCAGCTACCTCTCAGGTAACTGTCTGAGATGCCATTTGTGTATTAAATTTCCCACATAGACTGTAAAAGAATTTCTGGAGTTCCCAGAAATCAGAATAAATTGGGTGCAAGGGAAAACAGGATTTGCTCGGTGCTCTTTTCCCCACCATCTGGCATGGCAGTGTGCTCCATTCCTGGATACCAACCCTTCCAATCTGCAGAGCACATATGCCAGTTCATCCCCATTTCGAGGGAGATTGAAGGGAAATTAAAACAATGAAGGGAAATTAAAACGAGGAAAGTTAACTACTTTGAGTAAAATGTCGATTCCGACCACTCGTGTGACTGTGGAAAATGTGAGATAGCCAATGAGCTTTATTGATTCTGCTTGTGCCTCAGCGTGGAAAGTAGTCCATTTGGGGGGAATCAAGTGGGGAGTAAGGTTGCTGTCGAGGAAACCCCACGAGGCGGGAACCTTCGCAAATGAAGAACCCCCGCTTCCTCACTTAGGAGTAAAACCCGATCCACCGACATCACTTTTATCCTACTTTGAAAAAGCATAAAACTGAACGAAGCTGGATGAATCTGCGCCAGTCCTTCTCTCAGTCCAGCCTCGGAGGGGAAAACCGGTCTCGACCAGTGCTGAGACAAACAGCTAAATCCACAAAAGGGTTGGAGGGCGGTTGATCCGGCCGTGTCTCATAGGAGAGCCAAAAGTGACTCTTCTCCTTACGTTGGAGTAAAGCGTTCAAACGTAACTTCACAGGGAGGTTCGCAGAACAAACTAACTTTATTCTGGAGAGGATCCATTTTCTCATTTGCACAACAGATCGATTCTTGAAATGGCCGAGCGGTCATCATAGTGACCCAGCGACCAGCTCAGCAAATCCTATGAAGGCGGCACTCCACACCTGGCTAAGCGTGACGTGGGAATATACCGGCACGCACCACCGATCAATTTCTTCCTTCCAACAGTGTGTAGCGTTAAACAGAGAAAGGGAAAGATTCGCCGGCGAAAGTTAGATTGCCGGGATCGGAGCGGCAAGAAACCTAAGCCGTGTGAAGCCTCCCAGGGTAGCTAGTCAGTTGCCCGACCGCGGCTTGTTCGGGCTGCCTTCAAAGCCTGCCAGGCACCGCTTCGCCCTCGGAAGCGCTGAAAGGGCCCGGCCTTTGTGCGTCCGCCCGGCTGCCCTCAGGGAAGACTCCGGAGCTTTTCCGGCCGGGACTTACCCAGCAGGGCCCTAGGCAAGAGCCGAGCACCGGCCACCCTCCGTGCCGTCGGCGGGGACCGGGAACCGGCCTAGCTCAACCGCGGCCTGTCGGGCGCCTCTCCCGCTCATTGAGCAGCGGCGGGCGCCGGAGAGGAGAGCATCAGAGTAAGTGACGTCAACGGACCGGAGCCAATCGGCGGCGGGCGAGTGCCGAGGCATGAATGGGTCTGGGGCTGGTCCCCCTCCCCACCGCTTTTTTCGCCGCCGGGCGCAGCGGCCGGTCCTCGGAGCCTGCCGGCAGGGCTCTTGCCCGGCCTTCTCCGAGCCCGCGGCACCTCTGGCATCCGGGGCTTGGCCCTCGGGCGGCTTTCCGGACGCGCGAGGCCATCCGGGCGCGTGGCCCGCAGCTCACTTCCGACGGGGACGGTTCTCACTCGGCTCCTGAGCTCCGTACCCGGCGGCCCTGCGCAAACCCGAAAAGCGGCGGATTCCCTGCCTGCCCGCCTGCAACGCCAGGCCGCTCCTGGACGAGACTTCTTAGCGGATGGGACGCGCTCTCGCTTGGCTCGGTCTCCTGCCGAGCGACCCGGATCAATCAGCCGAGGCTGTCTTCTCTGCGACCCCGGCGGCCCGGGCAGTCTCGCTCTTCCAGGGGTCCCTGTCCGGAGACCGCAGCTGCAGTTATGCAAAGAGGTCCCGGAGCCGGCTAGTCCAGACGCACCAGGGAGAACCGGCCATTGGCTGGGGAAATCCTTCGGCGGAGCTTTTGTCGTCGGAGTGAAGCTGCGGACAGCTTGATGTCATCTGCCGGCGGACGGAGGGACTCCAAGGGAGGAAGCCCCGCGGGGCGGCTTTCCTTGAGTGGAGGGTCTGAGGCTGTACTGGCTTTGAAGCCAGCACCGCCGGACAGTTTATTTCTTTGCCCTTTCTTACGCTTCCTCATTGCGAGTCAATTCGTGCGAATGCAAGCTGCGTGTGAAACTGAAGCTTGTTACTGAGCCGCTCCCGAAGAAGCTCAGGTGAGAGACGGCGGAGGGTTTTATGGAGAGAAGGAACCGTCCAATCCTCCGTTCCGCCTCCTGTGAAATCCCCAGTGATCCAGGCATCCCTTTTAGGTTTTACTCCTTTCCTTCTGCCAAGCGGGCCTCCTAGCCCAGGCCTCTTTCTCGAGGTCTCTGGCAGGAATCTCTCGCCGCCTCACTTCGAGTTTGCGAAGCAGGCGACGTCTTTGCCTGGTTCACTTTTTCTCCAACTGTCCAAGGCCGCAGGTGACCCGAAGATATCCATCCCCATGGTCCAGAGGCGCTTCCTTCCCGGCCTCAGAGAGGAGCGCGGTGGCTGATTCCCAGCTTCCCTCTCCGCTTTGAAGCGCCACGCTTCAAAGAGAAGGCTGCCTCCAGGGGTTGGTTGTTATCTTTGGTTATCTAGCTGTATGAGTGGGGTTAAGTCTTCATAAAGCTAGATAACCGAAAGTAAAAATAACCCCATTACACGCCTGAGGAAGGGAAGCAAGAAGGCCGCAAAACGCATCTGAAGAGGAGCCGAAACCAGCCTGAGCGGAATCGGCGAGAGGAGGCAGGCGGGGGACGGATCGGGTCCCATGCGCAGAAGAGGGCGGCGAGCAAAGGGCGGTGGGGGGCATCGGATTGGGCCTTGGAGCGGACTAGGAAGCAGCAGCGTGGCGTGGCCCGTCTGGCCGGCTCCTTTGTGCCTTCAGCCCAAGTGGAAGGGAGCTCCTGGCCAGTGGAGAGGCGGGAGTGCTACTGCCTAGGCTTTCTGGTTTTACCTCTGCGCCTTGGAGGCTGCCCGGGCAAAAGATACCCAGGTCCTGGTTGAACAGGGGCTTCCCTTTGCCGATTCTGTTTTTCAGAACGTCACATGTGAAGAGGACACTGGCCATCCAGGTCAGTGCTGTATCCAGGAAGCCTCACTTTCTGGCATTGGATCTCAGGAAGGGCTTTGTCTGATTGGCTCTGCATCCTTAATTTGGTGGCTGAATTAACTCATTTTCCCGTTATAGAGAACTGGAATTATAAACGAAGCAATGGGCTGCCTGTACACACATCTTTCAGTTTTTGGTGGTTTCCTCACCTTCTTACTTGCTTGTATTGGGATATTGCCCTTACCTGTGAATCCTTCTCTGTATGTATGTTTCCCTCCAGTGAGGCTAGAGTTGAGCTCATATTTCCATTTACTGGATTTTTGTTTTATTTTTACCCAATCCATGTTGTTGCTGTCCCACTTACTGGGAGAAGGATGTATTTATGTATTCTTCATAAAGAAGAATCAGCAAATAATTTTTATTGGACAATCTTAAAACAAATCTCAGAACTTCAGCACTATGGGAACAAATTTCCATAACACAACCAGCAAATTACTCTCACCCTTGGATGGCAAGATAGGCAGTATATAAATTTAACAAGTAAATTAAATATCAAATTGATTTATATAGGTTATTTTGTAACCTTTCTCATAATTGCAATTAAAAAGTCCTTTCCTAGATGAACATGTTCTTAGGCTCCAAGATCACTGCAGATGGTGACTGCAGCCATGAAATCAAAAGACGCTTGCTCCTTGGGAGGAAAGC
>JANHZU010000880.1:0-10597 GCA_032468055.1 Acrochordus granulatus
GCAGAACAAAGATGTTATATGGGCCTATCTATTGGCCCCTAAAATCATCTGCGCAGCCGCACTTTTCACCAGCTGCAATCTCCGGATACTCTTCAAGGGGGAAGCCCCATGTAGAGCGCATTACAGTAGTCCAGGATTGAGATGACGAGGGCATGAGTGATCAAGTGTAGGGACTCCTGGTCCAAGAAAGGGCGTAACTGGCGCACAACATGAAGCTGTGCAAAGGCTCTCCTGGCCGTGCTCGCTACCTGCTCATCTTTCCCTCATTAGAGGTAGAGGCCTCAGACACAATCTGCTTCCCCCAGAAGATGAAGACAACTTTACAGGTTCACTAGGGAGACCACACTTCACAACCCACATAGGAAAATGAATTTAGCAGTTGCGACATTTACATCCCAGTGACTCTCTGCCTACTCACATCTATTTCCATGTAATAAACTGATTCAGATTAGGTGAGAAATGAAACCACCCTGGAGGAGATGTATATGGGGTCCTCTAACCAACTTGCTCAGACTGAAGAAGCTACTTGGATAAGCAGCAAAAAGTTTCTAAGGAACAAGAAAAACGTCTAGTTGTCATGATTCAACTTCCTGACAGTCCACCTGAATTATTGAGAATGTTCATCGACCTACAACTTCAAATTTCTCAATTTCAAAATTCAACTTCAAATTTCTCAATTTCTTTAACTTCAAAAGCTACATTTTCTTTTGAAAGGCATCCTTGATATTTTCTTCTTGGTTGGGCAGCTGATAGCAGACACCAATAAAAGCATTGCTTTTATTTTTTCCTTCAGTTATTTTTACCTGATGCTATTCACAGCATTACTAAATTGATTCATTTGGATTTTGAGCATGTACGGATATATTTAGCAATCATTGCAGCTCCTTTTCCCAGTCTAATTCTTCTGTTCTTCTTTTAAAACATATTTCAGTCATGGGAATTATTCCATCACATCTCTTTAATACTTACTATATGATCTTGTCTGTCTATATTCTCAAGCTCATTTTATTTCCCATATTATGAGCATTCATGTGTTAAACCAGTGTTGCCCAGCCCAGCCTTGCCAATTTGAAGATGGGTGGACTTCGATTCCCAGAATTCTGGGGCTGGAGAATTCTGGGAGTTGAAGTCCACTCGTCTTAAAGGTGCCAAGGCTAAGAAACTCTGTTAGACAATGGATTGGAAGCCTTGAGTGTTATTGTCAAAAATCCAAAATACATATATTTGGGGGGGGAAGCTTGAATGTGAGGGAATCTGATAGATTATAAATCTTGAAGGAAATATACACACTTGGTAAAGTGGTAACATCAGATTGATGACCCAGTCAAACTGCAACTATCAGGTTTTGCTATATTTACTATTTTCTTAGTAATATGTCGACTTTCTTTTATACCACATGCCCTTTTTACAGTCTTGGGCTTTTTGGGTTTGAGATTACTAAAAATGTTTACAGAAAGGACTTAAACTGTATTTGTACAGAAATACTTAAAAGATTCTGTGAGTAAATATTGTACATTTTTTTACTTTGGAATTGGTGTGAGGAATTATTTCAAATGAAGTAATCAGATCAATAAAAACAGACAACATTACTAGTTACCATTTTTCATTTTGCTTTCTTCTCCCAGATTTTAGAGTAAAGATACCAACATCTGACTTTGCTAGTCTGATGATGATTGAGGACAGAATCATTCTACTTGTTTCATCTGAACTTATTTTACTGCATGTTGACTTTATCTGGATTGTGTCTTTTTTTTGGTAACAGATTGCATTTTGATGTGTTGCTACACAAAGCTGCTATGCACTAATTCTCTGCACTTAAATATTTGCACCACGAGAGGGGGCTCCTACACGAGGGATAATTATTTGAGTGTTTCATTTATATTTGTTGAGCAAAAAGTGTGCTGTATCCATGTCTGTATTTAAGTGAGAAACGCAAACAAGATATTTGGTTCGAACAGATTGTAATTTTATCACATTTTAAATATCTCTAAGCTACATAATATCTTATATTTTATAAAATATAAAATATATTATAAAATACCATCTTTTAGATGGTAATTTCCATTTAATATAACTCTTACCACAAGAAGAAGCTCTAGTACCAAGAATGATTCCTGGGATTTTCATTATAAAACATTTAACTATTTTATTACACAGAGGCACTAGAAATAAGTTGTTTTAAAAGATCTGTAAAATATGCTTCTGGAAACTTGAAACTTTGGTTCATGAGAGTGGAGGGATGGGAGCCAGATTTTGTTAAATGATTGCATTCTTGCTGTTTTTGATATCTACAATGTTGTTTTTATATTGTGCTTTGTGTGAATCTGTGTGTATGTAGTTTTTTTTAAAAAAACTTGAATATCATACACTGTTATGGAAACCTAATACTGTATATCCAGAAAAGTTTTGGAATTTGGCGATAGTTTAAAAGTGTTGGATGAGAAAATAGATTAAAAAATGGGGGTAATGAATTTCTCATCTTTTCTTAACTCTGAGAATAAATTCCAAACTTGTTTCATTTACAAATCTTTTTACAATTCCAAGGATAATCAGTAATAATTAGAATGATGCTTCTTTTCTCAGTATGTTCTAAATTATTGTACAATGTTGTGTTTTGATTCAACTTCAGCGCTAGCATTTTTGGTTCAGGTTTTTTTTATTATTATTATTAGGTACAAGATGCTCAGTCAATATAATTACCGTGATTGTCAAGCAAATGGATGGTCCAATGACATTCCTCACTGTGAAAGTAAGTAGGTCTCAAACTTTATTAGGGATCAAACTAGCACAAACATGGTTAAACTTTTGTAAGTTTGGAGATCATTTCTTGGCAGTTTCTTGTGTAGCCAACAAAGAGAAGATGGACAGTTAATGACTACAAAGAATCTGACCAAATTACCAAAAATAATTCAAACATATTTGGAAAATTGATTTGAAAGATTTGTGTCCATTATGTTTCACTGCATAAGTAGGAAAGTGGTTTATGAAGATATATGCATGAGAAATAAGAGGGAAAAATGCTTATACAATTTTTATCAGAAAATAAAAAGAACATGGATTCCTTGCATTATTGTATGTATTCACACCCAGAATTTTCTGGATTGTTTTCTATTTTAACATATTCTTTATTTTATACTATGTCTTAACATAATTATTTAAAAGTAACATACAGTTCATATTAGTATTTTACTTTTTTCTCAACCTTAAAATCAGTTTTTCCATCACTTCTATTTGATTTCCATTTTGATATTTTTTGTTCACACCTTCATCTTTTGGCTATTAATTTTAAAGACATCTAGTAGCACAAGGTCCTATAATTTTCCCATTAATACCCCTATCTCGTCATAAGGTTTTCTAAAGCTACAACTAGATCATCAGCAAATGCCTTAATTTATATATTTTTCTTTTCATCTTCACTCTAGCAATTCTCTTGTCCTCTTATATCTCTATTTCACCATTAATGAAATTATTAATTAAATAATTAGAATTATTAAAATGGTGATAATAGGCATCCTTGTTTGTTTCTTTTTGTATCTCACAATATTTCGTTAAGTCTCCATTAACAATTATTTGTGCCTTTTAAATGGTATAGATTGATTTCACACATTTGATAAAATTCTTTCCAAAGTCTGTATCTTCTAAAATTTTGAACAAAAAAAAACAGTTAAGGTTGTCAAATGACATTTTGTGCATCAAGATTATTCAGTATATTGCTTGATAGTTTTTTTTGTAAAATCAAATCTTGGCCTTCTTTAGGAATCAATACTATATTTACATCTGTCCAACTATCTGGTATCTTTCAGTTGTCTAAAATAGAATTAATTAATAATTCATCCTCAAAGCATTTATAATAAGTCAGCAGGCCACCTAATCTGGGTGCTTTCCTTGTTCTGTTCTTTTTCATAGTTTCACATATTTCCCTTATTTTTATAGGTCCATTTATCATTTGTTTAATTATTTTGGTAACTTTCGTTTCTCTAAGTAATCATCAATTTTTGCCAGGGAAATTTCTTTTTTTATCTTTTATATAATTTTGAAAAAAATTGATGTAATATTTCTTTCTGTTTGAATTGTCTGTTATTGTATTTTTCTCTTTGTAATTTTAATTATTTTTCTCTTTTTCTTTTCATAAATTATATGACAACCATTTTTGAGGCTTATTTACAAATCCAAGGATATTTTTTGCCTAATTCATTTTTACTTCCATTTTTCTTACTGTTAACACAAACTGTAACTGTAATTATATAAAAATAATTCATTGTGAAATAGTTCTCTTTTCTAGAGATCAATTCCTCTTTCATTTTTATCTCCATATAATTCCTCTTGTCTTTGCTTTTTAATTTACTATTTTGCTGTATAAAATATTCCCTATGAAGGTGTTGTTTGCATCCCATCCTATATCTGTACAATTATTGACATTATTCTATAAAAATTATTTCAACTATTTTTTATAATTTTCCTGTATTGTTCCTATTTGTAGCAATGTCTCATTCAATCTCCATTTAAACGATCTAGTTTTCTTTCTGAAGTGTTTAGCATTATCTCCACTTTATTTATATAAGTAGCCAAGCTCTTAGAAATGAAAAACAAATCAATTCTTGAAAAAGTTCTATGCCTTTCAGAAAAATAAGTATATTCTTCAAATCACCATTTTTATATTCTCTTTCATCTACAAACTCCAGATTGTCCATTATGTCAAAAATTATTTTCAGTAATTTACCTTGTGTTGTCTTAATATCTTTCAAAGAGGTTCTATCATTTTGTGGACTAACCATTCTCTTCCAATCTCCCATTAGGCATCAAGTTTCATATGATAAGTCCATCAGTTTATCTGTAAGTTCTTTGTTAAATGTAACTGTGTCTTCACTTGGGGCATAAGTTTCCAATATCGAAGTCTTAACACATTTAAATTGACTTCACCACAACTTACCTTCCATGGTCATCAACCAATATCATTTTTGGAGAGTCTTTGGATTTCGGAGGCATATACATTTAATAAATAAATAAATAAAATAGTTTCTTCCATCAGCTCCATTTGCATTTTCTCCATGTTCTTCATATGTTCTTTAAATGTTTCTAGACAAAAAGCATGTTTCTTGATCTTTGAAGTGAATTAGCTAAAACCACTACTATTTAAAATAAAAAGTTTCTCCTTCCAATTTGTCCTAACAAGATTGTATCTTTCATCTTTTTGAGCTTGTAATTCTAAATTTCTTAAGTACAATTACATCTGCATTGTTGATCTTCAGCCTGGTATTAAAATGCTGCTAAAGAACTTGATGTCTTCCTCCTGACAAAGTATACAAGAATATCACTTGATATATTTCTTAATTTTACATATTGAGATTGATCCCAAACACATTATCTATCTCTGCATCCATATCATCTTCAACCTAGTTCAGGAATTTTGTAGAGATTGAAATATTTTCAATCTGCATCAGGATCCTCTGAAACTATTCTGAACTTCAAGCATAATTTTTTTCTCTTAATTCCAATTGTATCAAATTGTCCAAATCTTTTTCTGTTTATTATTTCTGTTTCACTTCTCTAAAATTTCTTTATTTAGTTTCACATCTCCAATAAATTGTCCTACAGATTTTTAAAGATTTATTTTCATCTCTTCTTTTATTTCCTTCTTCATGTCTATTAATCTTCCATTTTTGCAAAATACACAAATTGTCTCTTCACTAAAACTCTGAACTATCTAAATTCTCATTAAGCAATGTATTTATTATCTCAAAAGTGCTTCATAGAAATAGTATTTTAAACTTGACTGACTTTTAATTCCTGTCAAACTTTTTGCTAAAATTCTTAATTTATTCTTTTCTTTAACCCAGAATGAAGGCTTACTTACCAAGTAGTTTACTGATCTTCTGTTCTGAAAATCCCTTTCATCTTTAAAATAATTTTAAGAATTATTTCTTTGATGGTGTTATTATTGGCTAAAACAATATATTCTAAATGACTATTATTGAAATAACAATACATTTTCTAATGACCATACTGAAATCATTGATAAAATGACTTTATCTGTTGTTCTTTCATAATAAATCAACACTGAATTTGCCATTTTGCCAGAAATTGTATAAATCACCAGATTTTTAAATCATATGGTTGGCTTTGTTTATTCAGCATTTTCCACTATGGCCATTATGGCCATTGTCTAAAACTGCTGAAGAAGTTGACTTAGTGAACTAATTCCTTCAGTGTACCATCTTATACCTTCTCTAAGATCTGCTGCACTGTGAGCATCTTTAGATAATTAATATGCTTCAGGATAGGATAGCAGGTTGAATATTGGTTTCAATTTATATTTGCTTTATTGCCTGCCTGCCTGCCTTCCTTTTTCCCAAATATTTCTTAATTAACTTCATATCACTATGTTATTTGATTGACAGTCAATAAATGCCTTCCAATAGTACCACCAACAAATGGGAGGATTATTCAAGGTGCAAAATCTCAAATAAATGAAGATTTTTTATCTGGCGATCTAGTGATATTTGAATGTACTAAAAGCTTCAAAATCGAAGGATCTAACAGAATTACTTGTACAGCTGATGGCACCTGGAGTGCATCTGTCCCAGAATGTATAGGTGAGTGAGGGGAAGAATGTGTGCTCTGGTGTGTGTGCTCTGGTGTTAGAGTGATTACTGTTGCACCTATGTCATGGTTGGATCATTCTTTGATTGCCCTGGAATTCTCTAGAGGTGTTCCTCACCACAGAAAGGCTGGACCCATTTGATTGGTCTGCCCCTGATAACTAATGAACCCCAATGAGTTCCAAATGGAGCTTGGAGTTCCTGAAGATGTGCTGAGGCATTAAATGCTGCCTAAAACAAAAGGGCAACAAGAATCTTGGATCAGATTGTGCCCATGTGATCTCCCTTCTGGAAACCCAAAGTTCCACTTGATTTACAGAGGATGTGAGAAAGAAGAGAGGTCTAGAAGGAAAACAAGACGTGAACCCAAGTGAGTGAACTTATGTTATAACTGCTATTAAGGCCTGTCTCATGGTGGTAAATGCAGTGAAATGTCAATATTAAACTGTCCTTATTGCACCTGCAGATTGTCATCTGGAGGTTTTGTTCAGGGTAACCCAGGCTTTCCTGACGATTATGAGGAATGCTAGGCATCTGTTGGATAAAATCATTGGATTCACTCTAAACTATATTCTAACCATGGAGCTAATTGAGACCCAGTTAATCCTGACCATTAGCTTGGCTATCAGTATATTACATCCATTTCCCTCCTGGTACACTAAGGCCTCCTGTCAGATGAGACATGGATAGGTTCCGGCAGTAGTAAAGTCTTACTTTAGAGAGGAGATGGTCTCACTTTTACTTAAAGAGACAACAATGCAGTATTTTATTAAGAAACCATTACTAGCTGGACAAATATTGTCCAGTCTCCAATCTTTACATCGACAATTTTGTGGGGGTATGGAACAGATTAATCTACTTTGCATTGTTAGTTTGTTTATCAAATTTATATGCTGCAAAACTCAAAAATGACTTTCAGCTGCTTACAATAAAAACATAAAACTACAATAGAAATACACAATTTAAACCATTAAAATTAATATAAATAAAAATAGAAACCAGCTGGACAGAGAAAAGAGGAACAAAAACATATATATGGGTTTATTGATACTCTGTCACAAGCCACCTCCAAGATGATGTATCTCAACTGAGGCCCAAAGCCAGCTGGCAGACCCAGGTCTTAAACCAGCCTCTGGAAGGCTGCACGGGTGGGAGCAGACCTCACCTCTGGGGGCATGATATTTCACAGGGCAGAAGCCACAGCAGAAAAGTCTCTTCTTCTTGACCTCACCTGCTGAAAATGAGTAGAGAGACACCACATAGGTGCAATCCTATCCAGAGCCTCAGCCATCCTTTGATTCCAGGACATAACTAGGGCTTCAGCAGGACCATGCATCAGTGCCCTGGAACATCCCCCAGCTCCCTCTGAAACCCATCTGGATCCTATCTCCCTGCAGAGGGTGGTGGCATAAGAAGCTCTTAATGACACCATGGCATGATCCGACCATGACAAGGGGAGCATTGAAAGTTCCGCCTGCAGATCACATTGTCATTGCTCTGACAAGAAAATCTTGTTTGGAGTGTGCCCACTGTCTCGAGTAGGGTCCGAAATAATCTGGGATAGACCCATGGCTTCCATGGAAGCCAGGAACTCCTGAGCTAATCCCGAGGACAGACCCAGAGACAGCAAATTAAAATCCCCCAGGACCATCAGCCTGGGGAAGTCCACCACCAACTCTGGGATAGCCTTGATTAGCTGTGGCAGGAAGGATGCTACGCAGCAGGGAGGCTGGTACAGTACCAACAGTTCCAACTGATCCCAGGTCATCAACAAGTGCGACTAATGCTGTCTCCATCCCGTAACTGGGCCTGAACCCAGACTGAAAAGGGTCCATATAGTCCGTTTCCTCCAGGATCTTCATGGAACCACCTTCTCAAACACCTTCCCTAAAAAGGGCAGGTCGGAGACTGGATAATCATTGTCCAGACAGGTGGAGTCCAATGAAGGTTCCTTATGGGAAAACTGGTTTTGATTTACGAACATCTCAGTTTACAAACAGCTTTCCAGAGTGGATTAAGTTCTCAAACCAAAGGTTTACTGTGTATCTCTTTCTTCTTTGACCTCTTAGATTAGTAATATAGTATTTCTTTTTTATTCAAGTATAACACAGAGAATATAAATGAAAAACTTTTGTTTGTATTTTATAACAGAAATAACTTGCCACGCAGACTATATTGAATATGGAACTATATTAACTCCAAAGAACATATATAAGGAAGGTGAGAGGATACGCTTCTCCTGTATTGAAGGATATACACATGCTGACAGATCAGATCCATTATGTACTGAGAATGGATGGAGTGCAAAGCTTCAGTGCAAAGGTCTGTATATGTTTCTAATGGTCATGGTTGCTTTGAAATCTTACATATATTTTTTCTTCTTGCTATGCATGCATAGGATTGCAGTTCCACTAATTCTTACCAGATTAAAAACTTTGTGGTAAATTAGGAAAGGAGCCTTTCTGTATTTATATTTGATTTCATTTTTCATCAGAGATACATACAGATGACTTGAATAAGGAGCACTGTCTTAGAAGCATCATCCTTCCTTTCTTTAACATGCAAAAAAATACTGTTTCAATTTTCCTTTGCATCTGTGGATTATTTAAATGCAAACTGATTTGATTGCCTAAATAGCTATAATTAATTTTAAAGGAATAGTTTTAAAATTCTATAGTTTCATTATCTTAACAGTCCTTGATGAAGCTCAGGGCCTATGGTTTCCTGGAACTTGTAGAATCAAATGGCATATTATACTGTCTTTTAATTTTAATTGATCAGACATATAAATGTCCAATGTCTTTCTTCAGAAAAGCTCATTATTCTTTTGAAGATCACACTGGGGCAAACATTTATTTCTGTCTGCAATGTACTATTAGTAGCCTGGCTCAGCAATAAATGTGGGGCTAAATAGGAATAAATGTTGCCACGTAGCACTCTTTGGATAATTCATCAAGGCAGCTTATGTGTAACTCCAAAGTAGAAACAGCATTAAGGGAAAGTCCAGGTGATAATCCCATAAACGAACAATTCAATCTATTTGGGAGATATAATAACAGGCAGAATTGATCTACAAAATATCAGTTAGCTATCTCTGTTTCAGACTTCACTATTGGTCATTCTTATATTTGTGCACTAATTTCATTCCTACTTTTTTACTCTGACTATTGTAAAATCATATAAAGCCAAAGTGAGAATGTAGCAGAATGATAAAAGCCTTAGATAGGTTTCCCAAAAATATCAGTATCAACCTTTAGGGGGTCAATGGTCAATAAATGGCTGGGGATCAATAAATAGTTGATAAATAATGGAAAGTCATTTGAGATCACTTAAACTTTTAAGTCTCTGTAGAGCTCCATGCAGGCCCCTAATCCTGAAAGTGAGGTAATAGAAATGAGATGGTATTACCCAGAGTTGGATGGTCAGCCACCAGTAAGAACAGCTTTGAGTTGTCTCTATCAACCTGGTGTTGCTATTGGCTTTGATTTCTATTACAGCTCATTGCACCCTCAGCCAGATGTTTTTACTATATTTTGTATCAACTGAAGTTTCCAGATATTCTTCAAGGGTAGCCCATGTAGAGCACATTGCAGTAGTTAAGGCAGGAGATGACAAGGGCAGGAATGATGGAGAAAAGAGCCTCCCTAACCAGGAAAGGGAATAACTGGTGCGCAACACAACAAGTTGAGCAATGGGTCTCCAAGCCACAAATGTCACCATTTCCAGCAGGAGGCATGAGTCCAGGAGGACCCCCAAGTTACGCACTGGGTCTATCTGAGGTATTATAACACCATCCAAGATAAAAGATAATAAACTCCTGGATGTAGAGGGGCCCATCCATCTTAGCAAGTTCAGCTGAAATATCTTGTACGCAATCCAGGCTCTTACAGCCTCCCGTAAATTATTTATTGTTGCTTCTGCCTCTGCATAGTCTGCACTTTGAATTATTTGACAATTTTTCAGTTCTGGCCTGATGTGGGATAAGGAAGGGAAGAACC
>JANHZU010000882.1:15195-29846 GCA_032468055.1 Acrochordus granulatus
CATCAGCTGAGAATCCTTAGGCAAACGTGAGAGAGTGAAGTCTAACCCTCGCTAACCAACCACCCTGAATTCTGCTCGATGCTATCGAGTAGCGCCCACCTGCAGACCCTCAATCTGAAAAGATTTTGTACATCGACTTTTCGCAGTAACTTTGTTGTTTTGAATCTTAGAGCATGGACCTGGTTGCTTGGGCTTGACAGTTAAGCAACTGTGGGCTCCTCCATCTTTCATCTCTTCCCTCATCCCACAAGATCATCCCCACTTGCCATTACAATGCCAATCCATAAACCATAATTATGATTTTAAAAATCAGTTGAACAGAACAATCTGGGCACACAGTTCATCTGTTTGGCAGCATTCCATTCAAAGGGCTCTGGAATCATATTTCTAAAAGCAAGTTTAACTGATTTTTTGTTAATTATTAAGAGAGCCAAATGCTCTCAATATACATTAGTATGCTGATTTGTAAAATTTTTTGAATAATCTCTTAATCAGGCAGGAGAGCTGGTAAAAATCTTAAAATGTATTTTTTCAATTATACATTGTAAATTATTTAGAAGTTAGTATATACATTTGCAATATCTAGTATTGTACAGAATGTACAGTTCTGAGTAGGAATGAGAGAAGCATTAAATTTGTGTAATGTTACAAACACATAACTCTTGTGTCAATTCACAAGTAATTTATTAGTACAGAAAAGTGTTTTTCCTCTTCAAATGTTTAGTTCTTGTCAAACATATATACTATATTGAAATAAATCTTTATTGGATAAATCAAACTTCTTAACATAATTATTCACTTCTCGAAGCTGAGTGCATTATCAGCAGACACTGGGGTCTCTCAGAATGGTTATGTGAATTTTAGTGGAATGATTTTCTGGATCAAATTAATATTCAACTTTTGAAACTTAGTGGTTATTGTCTTACTCAGAATACTATATACACCTTCCTTTAATCTCCCAGAGAGAAAGAAAAATATACATGTTACATTATATCATGCTCTCATGTACAAGATTTTACAAGACTTCTACCACCACTACCACTACCATTACCACTTTTGGCTGAGCTATTTTTATGTAGTATATATTCCATATGGTATTAATGCAGAGTCCCTAAAGCATCTGGGGCTTTTGTAAAACTGATAAAAGCAATATGTTTCATTCACTCATGTGTTATCACAAGGCACATGCAAAAGGGGTGGAGCTTGTAGCACAACAGCATGATGCAATATGGTCCCTTTAATATATCCTTCAGAGACCTCTGGATTATTGGAATGCATTTGTAGGCCAGAAAATACCAGACTTCTAGCTCAGAATTTATCTTTTTCCAAAAGGTTATTGTTTTTTCTGTGAGCTAGTTGCATAAGAGAACAAGAATCAAGGCCAAATATTTTATCGCTGGTGCTGATGCTATTGTAGAAAGTTTGGTAAACCCCTGAAGTCTGCAGAAACTTAACTAAATATTTTTATATATATATGAAGACAAGATCATACAATGCTTACATGGTGATTGACTCACTTGATATTTTATATAAAATACACTAAAGACAGACTTTTGTCTGAAAAATTCACTTTTGAGGTAACTGGATTTCAATGGGCTAATCAGTTCACCTATGTCTAAATCATAGAGGAAGAACATCTTCATTAAAAGTGGGCAAACATCAACTCCTCAGCTAATGAGGTGAAATATCACACCGGTTTGGGAAACTTTGACATGGTCCTAAGGAAAAAGTCTGGAGGATGAAGGACCACAGAGAAAATTTCCTTCCTTTCTCATCCTGTAAATACTGTATTACCGACAACAAAAAGTTGGTTTCCTTGTTTTTCATGGAGTAGTTAAATAAGAACTTTGAATGTTTTAAATATTCAACTGTTCATTTTATGTAACAAACATAATATCAGATGAAGTAAGCCATCTTGGAAAAAGATGGCTTACTTCTGCACTATCCCTAGCATGGATGTGCAGCTATGGACTGGGAGTAAATCATTAATAAAGTCCAGAAATATTGTATGCCAAGGGAAGCGTTGCAGCAGCCCTGCTGGCTTCTGAAGGAGAGACTTGGCCCTTCTGCAGGTATGGCAAGATGCTATGTGCTCTTGATATCCACTGCCATTTTAGGCCACCAAAAGTCTCACAATGTTCTGTCCTGCTCTCTGGTTATCATGGCAAAGCTGCAAAACCTCTTCTCTTAAGGTTGGGGGAGCTACAATTCTACCCTTGTGCTTCAATGTCCTTCCCTCCATTGAAAATGGGGATACAGTACCTGGCTGAGCCCCTTGGGGGTCATTCATCCAGCCTGCGAGAAGTGTCTAAAGGTTGCTGTGCCTTGACCCTGATGAGCAGATCCTGGTGTAGTTGTGTTGCTCCTAACATCTCTGTGGTCACTTCCATGGGTACATGCCAGAAATGAGCAGGTTGAAAAAGAGTTGCAGTTACTGGAGACTGGTGCACTTGCATATATTCTGGTTTATGGGAAAGTTCATCTGGCATCAGATTTCTTGAAGCTGGGACATACTGGTTGTAGAAATCAAAGCAGGAGAAAAATTCATTCCACCTCACTTGCCTGGCTAAAAGCAACTTGTCATTCTGCAACAGTTGTAGGTTTTTATGATCTGCATTCACCTTTATGAGTCAACGCAGCCCCTCCAAAAATGACACCAGCTGAAATGGTGATTTGATTGCTAATAGCTCTTTGTTAAAAATACATAGTTTCTTTCTAGAACACTTAAGGCTCTGGAGAAAAATGTACACGGTAGACAATTTTTTCTTTTTTCTGGTGCCTCTTGTAAGAGGATAGCTCCAATTGCTACACTGAGGCATCAGTCTGGACAATAAATCTCATGGATGGATCTGGGTGTTGAAGAAAGAGTTGGAATGCAAAGAGTTGCTTTAACTCCTCTTAAAGAGTTGCTTTAAATACTGGCTCCTACCGTCTCTTCTTACTACACAAAAATAAATAATATTTTAAGAGCTAATGCTTTTTTATTTATGTACAATCACAACTAATCAACAATGGAAGATGATTTTACTGGGCTGTCCAAAATTAAATAACTGGATATTTTAAAAAATGACAAAATACATATAATCTCTGTCCAAAGAGGTTTTCTGTGATTTATTTATGCTTATCTTGTCTTCCTTTAAACTGATATATTTAGCTTCTATCATTCAAAACATACAATAATAATTGATGATGTCAGGCTGTGTTAGAGAAGCTGTCTTAGGATCACCATGGAAAAAGAATTTGAGTTTCAGATCTGAGTTCCAAAATTAGCTACTATTCTTTTTTCTAAACATGATTCCTTGAAATTTTAAGGACAATATGAAGAAAGACAGCCACTAGTATTTCAAAATGGTTTATCAAGCAGTAGATGGAATTAGAGTTATGAGGCAATGTCTCCAGTTACCACTGCATTTGGATCAAATTTGGTAGTACAGCAAGAATCGTATTAGAGCATTACTAAAGGAACTCTGAAGTGCCTGCTATCAAAGTGACACAATCTGTGAGAGTTGTACTGTTGTTAATTTTACTTTTTTGGTACTGCTGTACAGGAGTTTTCTAAATTCTAACTATAAATTAAGACACAAATGTCACACTGTCCACATATAAAAATTAATTTATATGATTATACAGTCCTTCAGATGGTAAAAGTTGCTAGAAAAATGTAAATTACTGGAAAATGACATTGTAAATGTTAAAGAACATGCAAAAAAATTCAGAAGGGAGATACTAATGCCAACAAATTAATTTCTTCTTTTGAAAGTAACTTTTCACTAAAGAAGTTCAACAGATTGACTCTTACTGTAATTTAATGGAAAGCAGATATTTGGAATTTCTGAAGCAACTTCAGTTTTGCCATAGTAAGTTCTTAACAAAATTTGTGAAGTCAAAACATTTCAAAGATGTTACAATAAAATCACTACAACTTCAACACTCCACGTGCATAAGTATATATGCAAATATCCAAGGAGTTGTGAATCTCTAGCCTTTTCAATCGTCAGAGCTATTATCTAACTAAGCAGAATGATTTGGTTTGCAATTAGTTCAAGATGTACAAGAAGATAACTTGCCCAAGTTTCCAGTCTGTTTGTACATTATATAAAGGAAGACCTGCCTTATACCTGAGTTTCAGGTTCTCAAATGTCTTAGTACATGGGTTCAAATAAATCTTTTCAATATTTCTTGACAAGATAAGCAGAACATACACTGTATATTTAAAAGATGACAATTTGCAGTTTGGGATGGGCTAAATTTTATATAGAGTGGGATGTCCAGAATGACACATCATTTTGATCTTTCAAAAGCAGTTTCACCTCCTCCGCATGGATTTCTCAAGAAAAGTTTATGAGTGCACTTGAGTTTTCTGTGCGCAGGTAAATAATCTTGGTCCATCAAGCTAAAATAGCTTTCTAGATCCTTTCTAACACATAAATTCTGTGTCAAGACTCAAATTGCACAGGAAGCAGAAAGTGAGCCTACCTACTTTAATTTTATGAGGATTAGCAACTGTTTTTCTCACCTTGAATGAGAAAAACAAGTTAAGCCAGTCCGGCACCATGGTTAAAAGCACTGGACTAGAAACCAAGGTATTATAAGTTTTAGTCCTGTCTTAGGGACAAAGCCAGCTGGGTGACTTTGGACCAGTCACCTTCTCTCAAACCTAAGAAGGTAGCAATTAAATCCACTTCTGAAAAATGTTGCCAATACTTGAAGAAACAAAATATTATATTAAGTGATATTCTAAATGTGCTGTACTATCATCACTTCCCCTCTAGTTCTATAAACACTACCAGCAAAGTTTGGCTTTGGAGAAATAAAATGGTGACAATAGAAATGTTTGTTGAATGTGTGAATATTTTGACACAAGTACAGTAGATCTTCAGGATATTGTTGTTCCTATGATCATTTTAATGAATGTCCATAGCACACTCAGAATGGCATTTACTTCTTAAAGTATAGATCACAAAAATAATAAAATATGCCATTAGTCTCAAGAAAGGACTTGTGGGGTAGGAATTTTCAAACTAAAGACCAAACACAATCATTTTGACACTCATAATTTGATGGAGTGTTCTTACTTTATTGCAAATTATAAAGGACAAAGTTGGCTGTACACTTACCTTCAAGAAGTTTCCATAAAACAATAGCTCCATCTACTGATCATGCTGATCATGGAATCATAACCTAATTTTATAGATTATCCTGTTCTGCCATTTCAATAAATGCAATTTGAGTAAAGCGTACAGCTTTTACATTCTAGCAAACAGGATACAATATTTGAAGATGGGGAAAGGGCAAATAAAGATTTTAATAAATAGTAGTGGGAGATGAAAATTCAATACAGACTATCGCTTGTTAACACAAAGGTAGTAAAACAATTTTTTTAAAAAGGTAAAGATTTAATCTTTTATTTGTATCTAACTCGAGGGCGCAGTGCTCATCTCCATTTCATAGCCAAAGAGACAGCATTGTCCAAAGACACTTCCGTGGTAATGTTTCTGGCATGACTATACATAGAGGTGCATAGAATGCAGTTACCTTTCCCACAGAAAGTGATACCTATTTATCTACTTGCATTCTTACATGCATTTGAACTGCTAGGTTGGCAGGAGCTGGGGTAAATAACAGGATTTCATCCCGTTATGTGGTACCTGGGTCTTGAACTTGACTGCCAACCTTCTGGCCAACAAACTCAGCATCTTAATTGCTTGGCCACCGTACCCCTCAAAAAAATCTAGGATTTCTTTTAAGCATAAAATGTCTTTGCATAACTCGCATCTCTGCTTTATGGCTTTGTTTTGTTTTTTAATCTGTTCAATAATGTCCACCTCTTAAAGACTTACCTGGATAAGTCATTGCAGTTTTCTTGGCAAGGTTTTTTAGAAGTGGTTTGCCATTGCCTCCTTCCTAGGGCTGAAAGAAAGTGACTGGCCCAAAGTCACCCAGCTGTCTTCTGCCCAAGGTAAGACTAGAGCTCATAGTCTCCCTGTTTCTAGCCTGATGCCTTTATCATTAAACCAAACTAAGCAATAAATATCACTATCACCTTTTTAAATAAGATGATTATTTTTTTACTTTTGATACTCACACTTAACACATCTTCTAAAAATTAAGAATCAAGAAGATCAAGCATTGTGGGAATAAAAATGAACCAAAATAAGACTTTTTTTGAAACTGGTGCTTATGAAGAATAGGATAGTGACAATGAGTTGGATTGACAACAGCAAAATCACAATGCAAATCCCATCTTTTTTGTATTTGCATTGTGATGTGCACACACATCTAAAAAGGATGTAGATTGTGCTATGACAGTATGATGTTCCTTTTGTCATTTTTGACAAAAGAAGGCAGAGCTGCAGATGCCTACAAAGGAGATATCTATACAATGCAGATAGTTTAGAATGCTCTATTTCAGATTTTGCTTTTAATTAAATGCAATTAAAAGGATTTAAGATTGCAAACTGAAAAGCCAAACTTCTTCCATAATGGTAGATCTCAACAGATGGTCTCTGAAAATATATGACCTTGAAGAATAATGATTTGAGAATCTTTGGCACTTTTTATTAATTATACAGTTGTATAAATTAATACAGTTGATACAGCAGTTGGCAGCTCCTAGCCATCCATGGCCAATTCTGAAAAAACAAAATAGGATTAGACCTGCTAAGATTTGATTGGAGACCAACAAGAAATACCTGGGCTATTGACTAGACAGAGGAGTTAAAAAACATGGTTGTGTGTCCAATGTAAGGGCTGAAACTAATAAGGCAGGAATAGCACTGTTTACACCAGACAGAACTGTTGTGAACATGAAGAGATGCATTCCAGTCTCAAGGCTGGGAAGATAATGATTAAAAAGATTAATCTTAATCTTAAATGATTAAATTGACTGAAAAGGTGGGAGGTAAAGTCTTAAGATATAAAAGGGAGGGAGAGAGGATAGAGCTTGTTTTGTATATTCTGTTCACTTTTGTTATTTTTATTTTGCTTATTTTATTATCATTATAATCACATATCACCTATGTCTTAATTACACAATTTTCTTCATGGTCTTGCTTTTTATTTCTCCCTTTCTGCCTTGTCATGGCTCATTTGCTCTGGTGTCTCCTCCACTTTGCTTTTAATATTTCTATTATTACAATTTATTTTTTGTGTAAAATTCTTTTAACACACTGTTCTTTTGTGCACTTTATTCATCTAAGAAATTGCTTTGCCTATTTCAGACAGGTAGGAAATGGAATGACATGCTGTTCTGTACAAAGCATATCTCTCATTGAAGAGAGTTTTCTCCTCACATTTAATGTGGGAACCACAGTTTCAACCTGTGAGAAACATGCATCAACACTACTACAGCCAGAGGCTTATTTTTGTAAAATGAACCTAAGAGGGGCAAACACGTGGCAATTTGTTATTTGCTTATAGATGCATTTGGACTTTAATTTTGGTTTCTATATTCTGAGATAGGTCTTCTTTCCATTCTGCATTAAGACAGTGAAATTGCCCTGTAAGAAAGTCACAGTTGTTCAGCATCAAAGTCATGCTGCAAACATGTTTTCATCAATCACTTCGAAACTCCAGAATGATTTAGTAACTTCTGTAGTTCCATGACAGTATTCAGTGTTTCTCAACATTCTTGAATACTGGGAAATTTCATTAGTTAACAGCTATGTTTTTAGCTGCACTTTGACGACAGCATATTTTGCATTTTTTTCCTCTTGGGGCAAGGATGGGCTAAGCATTTTGCAGTCTTCAGAATATCTCCTATCGTAGGTACAGGTTCTGACTAATTTTTGCCTGGGAGATTTGCCAGTGTCCAGCTCCTCTTCACCTAGAAGGGCAAATATATTTGACCCAACATAGCCATTATCAAATACTCTCTGTTTCAAGGAAGGAAGGAAGGAACCGTATATTGACTTACTTTAATTGGCTGTACACACTAGGAAGGAAGCTGGATGGACTTGCTTTACTTCTCCACTGGTGAAGTGGGCCCAAATCTTCCCAGAAGGGAAACATTCAAAAAACAATGATTCAAAAAATCTGTAGCAGAGATTACAGATGAGAGAAGTACAGCTATATTTTGATAAGACAACTATTGCAAGAGGTATTGATCCAAGCGTTATGGATAATAGCCAGCTATTATCTTGAAAAGGAGAATACTTTTTTCCAATACCAAAGGAAATTTAAAAATGTTGGCAAAAAAAATGGAACACAATACAAGAGAGCTGTTGTATTCAAGCCTTTGCACAATTTTAAAAGCCCTTCAAATACAGTAAAACTTCACTTAACTGGATTTCAGTGCAGCAAATTTTGTATGCAATGGATCATATTTTCATTATGATTTAAGTCATTTGCATTATAATGCAAATTAAATTGTTTGTGTCACTTTTGCATCATTTGAATAATGCTGTCATTTTTCCAACAGCAATACAGGTGATATAATTTGCAGCATTTATGTGCGATAGCATTATCACATAATCAAAATATATCTCTATAATAGTATACCATTTCATTAACTGGACATACTCTAAGACTGGACTTACTGGATATTCCCTGCCCCCCATTAACATATGAAAATAAAATTTCACCACGGCCTGAATATGAAGAAATGTTTATTCATTCAAAACAGACACAGGGAATGTTTTGTTTTCCAGAGAAAGTATTTAGATAGACCCTCAGTGTACAACCCAGTGCTGCAATATGGTGGCACCATGTGAGCTAGGCATGGATGGAGGGTTGATCTATCTTAAGCTTCATTTTCATGTGGAAAATGATGGGAAACCATGGTGATGTTTCGCAGTGACAGTTGAAGTGGGCTCTGTGGACCAAAGAAAGTGATTTGGGAATAATAAGGCCCTGGTACTCAAGGTTGGTCACTTCTGTTGGTTATCTTCATGTATATCCAAAGAAATTAAGTTAGGAGAACTTAACTAAAAGGAATACCCAAACCTCTTCAAGTGATCACATTTATAACTCAAAGAAAGAATAAATTTCTGTGACTTAATTTCTGGTATTGCTCCTGGGATTCCTATGGCATGAAATGTGCAAACATAACTAGGCTTGGTGTGGTGGGTTGAGTCTGTTAAACTTATACTACCAACCTCAAGCAATACAAAAGAGGCTTGGCTTTGTATAGCCACAAAATGGTGGGTGAATAAGAGAGATGAAACATTGGCTCTTAACATCATAGGCAGTTTTAAATAAATAACACCAGCTGTGATTTCATATGGAGGAGAAGGAGAAGGACTTTGGGTACTGGATGTTGCAGTACTAGAGATAACAGAAGAGAAAGAAGTGGGGGGGGGAAATCACAAAATACAAAAGCCTGCAAATAGAACAACTGTGGCAAAGAAAGCAAATATAGTACCATTAGTAATAGGCACCTTTGGTAATCTAAAACATCTAGAGCACCACTTGAACCACCATCAGCATTACAAAAATCACTATCAATCAATTGCAAAAGGCAGTTTTACTTGGAACAGCTTACATCAAATTGTGGTGCTGGAGAAGACTCTTGAGAGTCCCTTGGACTACAAGGAGATCAAACCAGTCAATCCTAAAAGTAATCAATCCTGACTGTTCATTGGAAGGACAGATACTGAAGCTGAAGCTCAAATACTTTGGCCACCTAATGCGAAGAGAGGACTCATTGGAAAATACTATGATGCTGGGAAAGATTGAAGGCAAAAGGAGAAAGGGATGGCAGAAAATGAGATGGTTGGATAGCATAGTCAGTGTGATGGGAGTGAGTTTGGACAGACTCCAGGAGGCAGTGCAGGACAGGGAGGCCTGGCATGCTGCAGTCCATAGGGTCCAAACAGTCAGACACAACTGCACGACTGAACAACAACATGATTTAAGCACCATTTGTTTGTAGAAGCCTATACCAATGAACAATATCCTAGCAGCAAAGAAAAGCAACAGCTTTTTTTTATACCATGTTACAGTGTGGTACTTTGCTTTTTGGTATGCATTTAGAGGAACATATTACTGATGTGATTATTTTATTGATGAAACTTCCAATACTTTTGGATGTGTATATGTGTGCACGTGCACATATGCCTTTAAATCAATTCTATCTCCTGCAACTGCCTGGACATGCCCCTGAAGTTTTCTTGGCATAATTTCAGAAGTAATTTGTCCCTGTCTCCTTCTTACAGTTGAAAAAGAGTGATTGACCCAGTACCCAGATGACTTCATGCCTAAGGTGGGATTAGAACTCATTCTCTCTGAGTTTCTAGCCTTAATCACTGTACCAATACTTTTAGTTTTTTTCACTTTCTTATTAACAATTATGTAGCAATTTAATTGTCAATTTGAGCTTAGCAATAGAAATAAAACCTTCAGATGGCAGCACTGTTATGCTGACATGAACTGGTTTCCAACAGCTCATCAGCTCTCCTCTCCCCATCCCATGCCCACAAATCCCTCTCCTGCCAGAAAGCATCTTGGTGAATATAATTCTGTAGGCCAGTCCAAAACACACAAAGGATGTTCTTGACAAGATGGATTTAATCTTTTTTTCTTATGCCTGATTACCAAGGATTTATATTCTAGAGCCTTCCTCTTTATTTGAGATTTAATCCTTTTGAGCATCCTTCCTATATCCTTCTCAATTTTGTAGGAAATAATTCCTTTATAAATTAGATACTCTGGAGTTTCTGTTTATTCTTTCATTGAATTTCTTATCATTTCCTGAATATATTTCAGACTTTTCCATGTTTATTGTTTAAAACTTCTACTTTGAAGAGGAGGGTACATATTGGTGCAAGAGTCTTAATATTTATGAGGCATATAGCTCAATGCTTTAATCTTCTGAGCCAAATTGGAGAATATGGATTTCATGCCTGGATACTCTGGGCTAATGAGAGACACAGAAATATTTTTCTTCCTAAACTCACTCTCACTAAGGCTTGTCTCAAAAGGAGGACTACATGCAGAAATCTTTTATTAAGAGGTTAGTTTTGAGTGAGGATATTATACCTGGCTGTGATAACATCAAAGACAATCAAACAGCTGTCGGAAAATGTTTAAAGAAAACATTGATGATTGCCACATTGTATTCTGTTTGTCATTATTGCTGAGGAGTAAAGTAGTTGAACCCATCATCAGTTTAACAAAAGGGCACACGCACTCCCATGAGCAAATGAAACATTTGTCCCAGAAAGATGATTAGCAGGAGAGATATTGAATTTTCTCCTGCAAAGATCTAGGAGCGGGAGATATTCTTTGCAAAACTGTTTAACTCATTAATATTTTTGCTGTGTGATGGAGGAAATATTGTGTTGGGTGAGAGTGAATCCAGCTGCTTAACTCCCAAAACACAATATTAAATAGAGTAAAAGACGAACAATAGAAATCATTCGAGAGAATATTAGGTTTTGATGTTGCTAAACAATCCACACATTTAAAAATAAGCCAAGAGTAATCCTACATTGAAAGCTTATGGATCTATAGTAGTTGTATTTTTATGATTAAAGTGACTTCTGTTAGATTATTAGTTCAAGGTTAGGACACATGCTTTTAACACTAAAAAACTGTATACTTCATTGGCACTTCCTAAAATATTCTATAATCTAACTTGGCTATTTGCAAATTGTTCACCCAAATATTTCTTCCTAACCAAATAAGACCAGAGAAATTATAGTGACAACTGACTGAAGAAATCACATTTATAGATTCTATTTCTTTTACTCAGCAATTAATTTAATTAATTAGGTACACCACCAACCACTGAAGCTTCTCTCTGCAATTTAAAGATCAAATAAATCCTTTAGATAATATTCTCTATATGGTAATTAATTATTATTCTCATTAAATCCCATAAAATGTTCTAATTAATTTTATTTTTATTAGATATGAAATAAATGCATTTTAGTGCAAGGTATGCTAAACCTCAGAAAATAGAAGCCTGAAATCAGAAACAATCAATGTTTTCAAAATCAGTGTAGAAATGAAAATGTTAAGAGTTGTACCAATGGTTAGGAACTAAATGAAAAGCTACAATGATATGAAGGAAATCTTATTAATTTTAGTAATTTAACAGTCGAGCTTGAAATCCATTACAACAGTGGACACTTAAGAACAACACAAATGAGATATGATAATGAATGCAGAAGTGGCTTTTCTGCTAACTTTAAAGAGTATTCTGGTTAATAAGAAAAACTTCAGTTGTTTCAGTATTACACTTTCGTAAGAATATGGGGAAGGTTGTAAAGATGGCACAAGGCAAGAGTTAGAAATAAATGCTCAGATATAATTTGAATTCTACAAGCTATTTACCATTGCAATCCATTGCAATCTTTGGGCTGTAGTGGAGATATAAAGAAACTTTCCCATCATTACTTGGTCTAATGGTACAAATTCAGCTATAGTAGTCATCACAGAGTGAGGTAACTAAAAAATAGAGATCTTACATGCAATATTAGCTTGCTGTTTTAAATAGACAGATACTGAAGAGTCCATGATAAGCCCAATTACATCAAGACAATTTTCAAGAATGTGTAGTTTTTCAGAATACTTTAACAGAAGTTAAACCTGAAACAAAGATCTGAAAATCATTGACGATCTGTCTCATGTTCGAATATCTTTTTAAAAAGTAAGTACCAGAAATAGATCTCTAAATCAATTTTGTCATGCACAACAGAAATGTATGTTACATTTTATATACTCAAGAGAAGGAAAATCGCATACAGGGAGGGAATCAATAGTTTTATTCCCTTTAGCTTTTGAATGCCAACAGGGGCTCATTTTCAGGAGAAAAATAACCACACACCATACCTGAATACAAGATGAATAACACAAAAAATAGTGTTTTTCTGTGTATATATATATATATGTACTGCCACATCCACTATTTTTTGAATATTTTGTTTGCTCTGCCTTAACCCAGTATTATTTACTCTTGTGCTGTCAATCAGTTCTTTGAGCACCTGTAATCCTCCCAAATTAACTGGATTGATATCAGTGTAGAGGAGGTGGGACTGTAGGTGCTGATCACCAACACTTTGCTTTTACTAGAATGAGAAGGATGCATTTACTTAGTAAGATCCAATTGGGTGGCTCCTTTTTTTTTTGCTGTCGGCTTGGGCTGTTACTTTATCCCAAGGGAAGGAAGGGAGGAAAGACAGAGAAGGCGTGCAATCTGTGCTGGCCATGGGTTCTTTTTTATCTTTTTTTTTTTAAGAAAAGGAGGGGGAAGAGAGAGAAGAAACAATTCCTATGTGGCTGCCGATCTCTCCTCCAAGGCTGGAAAAGGAAAGGGGAGGTGAGTGTGTTATGATCTTTGAATATACTAGCATGGCTGGCAAAAGCCACTCATGCTGCCATCGATAGAGAACGTGAGGACAGGGGAAAATGCATTTGCCCAAAGCGCAGGCTGCAGATTATGAGTATCGTTGGTTAGTGTCTATTATCTTCCAATTTATTACAGCAAGAAGAAACAAAGGAGAAGGTGGGGAGGGAATGTAGATATCCCTGGCCAAGGTGGGTCGTCCAGCATGTGGCTCTGTGGACTTGAAGACAGCGCGAGGCTCGGGCATTCGCTGATGCAGACCCAGTGGAAAGGGGAGGACATTTTGGTATCTTTATTTGCACTGGGTCAGCTAGCCCAGCCTCATAAGAGGAACTGTGGGCCAGGGTTGGTTCAGGGCTGGCCCCTGGGTGTGAGCCGGGGCCAGCTGGGTGGCTGAGTTAACGGTTGCCCTTGCCCAGAGCGAGAGCTGGGTGAGGGGTGTGGATGGGTATCCTCCCTCTGGCTGTCAGTGTGAGAATTGGTCTAGGAGGAGGACAGTATGTGGTTGGGGGAAGGTGTGAGGCAGGGACCCTTGTGCTGAGAGCTTGCTATAGTGCCGGAGCCCTCTGCCATTACCCCTCCCTGGTTGTATGGGAGTGAGTGTTTTAGTTTGTTTGTTGGGGAGGTGTAGAGCCCATGCCCGGGAGTAAGGGAGGTATTGGGGTGGAGGATATTTCTAGTTTGGGGGGTTTTAGGGCAGGAGATGGTATTCAAGTGGTTATGGGTAGAGGGTGTTACGGGAGCGGGAGGGCAGGCCATTACAGGAGAAGACGCCCCTGGTGGTTAGTATTGGTGGTGTGTTCTGGCTCTCCTTGCTCACGCCCAGACCCTGGCCAGCATGCCCTTGGCAGCCCTGGGGTCTGGCTGTTGCTGCTGAATGCCAGGTCAGTTAACAACAAGGCACCCTGATGAGAGATATCATCGAGGAGGAGTTGGCTGACCTGGCATGCATCACTGAGACCTGGCTGGCTCCTGGGGGGGGTTGCCCTCTCAGAGATGTGTCCAACCAGGTTCAAGGTTTGACACCAGCCAAGACCCCAGGGCAGGGGGAGTGGCAGTGGTCATCCAAGAATCGCTGTTTGCCTCCAGGGGCCTTGCTCCACAAGTCTCTGGTTTTGAGACCTTATTCTTGAGAATGGGCTCTCGGGATCAGTTGGGATTGTTGCTACTGTGCCAGCCTCCCTGCTTTGTAGCATCTTCCTTGCCTGAGCTGACTGAGGCTTTCTCAGGGCTGGCAGTGGACTTCCCCAGGCTGATGGTCCTGGGGGATTTCAATCTGCCCTCCTTGGGTTTGGCCTCGGGTTTGGCTCAGGAGTTCATGGCTTCCATGACAGCCATGGGCCTCTCCCAGATTATTGAGAGC
>JANHZU010000882.1:76419-86736 GCA_032468055.1 Acrochordus granulatus
GGAGGCCTGGCGTAATGTAGTCCATGGGGTCGCGAAGAGTCGGACACGACTGCGCGACTGAACAACAAAAATCTCAACTTCAAAATTCTGCATCACCATTAGATGACAGCAAAGATTTCTCTGCACTTTCGTTGCTGCTATTCCGTGATTACTCTATTTTTGCAGCCAGGACTGCTTATCTAAAGTTGGATCAGGACAGGAGCTTCTGTGAATAGAAAAGACTCACTCCATTTGTGGAAAGAACTATGATCTAGCAAATTCTCCAGGTGTAGTAAGATGATAGTGATTCTTAACAAATGCTCCTTTCCCTGAAACCTTGTGCTATCCTATCATTTGGAGTATCAGGAACATGGGAAGATGAAAAGAAAAAGGAGGCCTATGCAAAAAAAAATCACTCTCTTTACATGAACAGCAAACCCTCAGGAGCAGAATCCTACTCTTGTCTGGATCTGCCCTGGAAAATGTTGCTGATTATATAGGATTGTAAGGCAATAAATAAATAATAAATCCATATGTATGCTGCATCTTACAGAGCACAATCTCCATCTGTCACCAATATGAGAAACATACATACAGAGGTACACCCACACATACACAAAAAAGAGGGAAAAGTTGGACTGTAAACAGAGATAGAGTGACAAATGATAATTATAGGTGATATGTGCATGTGTATATATTTTTCAGAATTTGTTTTGTTTGCTGCAAGTCTCACTTCACAAGACTTAACACTTCTTATAATTAAAATTCAATTGTAAAAGAATATATCAATTATATTTAGATAAATGAATAATTTTATAACAACTCAACAGTTAAGAAATGATCATTTATTCCACAAAAGTATGGAGAGTCACATTCAGTGCATACCTCGCATGGCCATTAGGCAGGTGAAATATCCATGTCAGGCAACAAATGTTGACTATGGCAAAAATGAAGATAGGTATAGAAAAAGTGCCAGAATAATCTGGATGCAATGGATGTCTTGCACCTTGACTTTGCTGATAAGAGTGGCTAATAACTGCACCATAGAGGCTGAAATATGTTGTGGGTGGTTTTGATTGAGGCAGTCCTGAGGACCAATAAATAAAACTAAAGCCAAACATATCACAATACTCACTGCAAGCCCAAAATCTACAAAATAGTGGCCAAAGCAGAAAGAATATCCAGAGCTGCTTCAATCACTAGTCTTTTTCCCTCTCCCTCTCTCTCTCTCTCTCTTACACACACACACATATTAAAACCATATTGTGCTTTGGATTGATTCTTCAATAATTTCATTTTAGTCAATAACAGTTACTTTAGATAGAGTTGATATATTACATTTTATTCATCAAAACAATCTAAGCTTTATTTTTTAAAAGAAACTCTCAATTTATACTTTATGCCTGAATTATTTTTCACTGTTTAACATCAACCAATTTATCTCTAGGGTTTGGAATGAGCTCATTTAAACATACAAAGAAAAATATGGAATAAAATTTTACCAACCAAATGGTAAAATGTGGGATTATACTATTGGTGTAGGATTTCATAATTTCATTACTGTTCCTTTTATGGTGACTATAAATGTATCATGATGCATACTGATTTTATAGTGTTGTGTAATTTTTACTTTTGTGCACAAAGATAACAGGTACAAGATCTTAAGGCAACTTGGCTACATTCATGATCCCACAAATGCCAAAATAATTTTTTAAAATTAAATTTGAGGTTTTGCACAGTAGATGGGGGAAACAAGCAAGCAAGCAAGAATATTGTCGAGATGAGGTTAAGTGCAATAAGGAAAACTTAAAATCTTGTTGGGAGCACTGAAGTAAGAAGCCATAAGTAAGCAGTAGACCCACGTTTTGATATACACCAAGAATGTTAATTTCAATTTGGGGATGGCAAACCATAGTCCTTGCAGAAGCTCCAAGATATTAGATTTCATTACATGAACAAAAACATAAGAAGTACACATAACAGTCTAAGGGATGAAAACATTTATATTCAAAAATTAACACAGTTCTTAACAGTAGTCTTTCCTGCTGCAGGTCTCATTTTGATGGGGCTGGGTGATGGGATGGAGGTATTCCTGGGTAGGATGAGGCAAGACTATATGTCAAGAGTAGATAATCTTAGAGGATCACCCAGATATAAAGGTCATCCCAGCTGCCCAACTAAAGTAAACAGGCCCTATAGAAAGTCGCTGGAGGCAGATTGTTAGTGACAACTGCAAAAGAATCAATTCATACTCTGCAGGAAAAGTCAAAAGTATTCCTGTATTTAACCAAGAAAAAATGACTGATAATATAGTGCCAAATGATGGTCCCTTCAAGTCAAATGGCATTCAACATGCTACTGAGGATCTTTCAGAATGGTTTCTATGATGCAGCTAGATTAAAGCCTTTGGATATCTATTTGCTGATACTGCCACACAGGAAAAGAAAATCCAAAGCTACAAAGATAGAATTATAATGGAAATATGGAATGTAAGAAGCATGAATATGAGAAAGTTCAGTGCAGTGAAAGATTAAATGAATTCACTACACACTGACATCTTAGGCATCAGCAAATTGAGATGGCCTGGACACTTTCTGGAAGAAAAGCAGACTGTTTATTGCTAGGAACATAAAAAACAAAGAAGACACTGCATTGCTTTCATAACCAGGAAGGGTGTATCAAAAACAGTACATGGGTATAATGCAGTCAATGGTCAATTATTAATAATATAATAATAATTAGACTTCATGGACAATTATTTAATTTTATTATTTTCTAACTTTATGTTCCAACCATGGATATAGGAGAAGAGAAAGTTGATGGCTTTTATGATTAAGTTTTACTTAAAATCAGCAGAACATGCAAGCAAGATGGCCTGTTTGCGGCTGAAGATTTGGAATGCCAAATTTGAAAAAAAAATCAAGGAGGAAAATGTTGTTGGACTATATGGGTTAGGAAACCAAAATGAAGCAAAATTACTTATCAATTCCTGCCAATCCAATTAATTTTTCATTGCTAACATAATCCTCAAACAACCAAAACAATTCCTGGATACATGGACATCACCAGATGGATGATACAAAAAAACATATAGAATACTACAATCAAATTCATCAAGAAGGAGATGGAAAAATTAGTTGTAATGGCAAAGGCATTGCCTGAAGCTGACTTTGATCATTAATTGTTCTTGTGCAAGTTCCAAGATAAGCTAAAATGGAAGAAGAAAGTCCTTTGGTTTTCACATGATCTTGAGCATGTACCCCACCACTTTCAAAGAGAACATAAGGAATCACTTTGAAGCCTTAAAACATTCTGATTGGAAACCAGAAGAATAGTGGAATGAAATCAAAGCATTTGTTAGGATGAATGTAAGAAAAAAAGGCAAAGACCAAGAAACCAAAGAAAGTATACTGGATAGCACAGAAAGCAAAGCCAAGAAAGAAGATCTTTGGAAGAAACTTAACAAAGGATTTCAGAGCGTTGTTAGTAGAGACAAGAAGCAGCACAGGTAGCCCTAACCACATTGTATCAAGATCTAGCTCTCTAAAGATGTCTGATTGATAGGAAGGGAAGAGAAGAAGCTGACCTTCAGCAAGATGGATAGGTTCTATTACAGTGCATCACTGTAAAATCTGAAGGACCAGGTTGGGAACAGATCCATCTGGAGAAAGTCTAATTATACAATGAGATTACGTGTTGATCACAGTCAGTCAATGATCACCTCCTAAATTAAATCTGCTTTTCTTCCTCTGTATTTTATTGCGGATTTTAAAAAAGATGTTTTTATAACAGTTATAACCCTTCTTTTTCCTGTAATGATTCATTTCAGCTTTCAGAAGTTGCCTAACATCCCAGCTACAAAGAAATCTTTCTTACAATTTGTGCATGTTTATATGCATTTGGACAAGTTCCTGCAATTTTCTTAATAACATTTTTGGAACTGGTTTGCCATTGCTGTCTTCCTATGGCTGAGAGAGAATAACTAGCCCAAAATCACCCAGATGGCTTTGTGCCTGAGGCAGAAACTCACCATTTCCTGGTTCTAGTCTGGTGCATATACCAAACTTAAATTTTCTAAAAATCTATCTTGATCCTATGAAATATCTGGGCTTCATATCAAATCGTTACCTAAACTCACATATGGTATTACTAGAAGAAGAAAATGAATAACAAAAAGTCTGGAAGTTCAGTATAAGCAAAGTTATTCATACTGGAGAACTAACTCTTACAGAATTAGACCTAGGAATTAATGATGGAAGCTATCCGGCACAGTGTTACACAGAACTAATTTATTTTTTATATTAGGGAATAGATGTAATCAAGCCTCAAATAAAATTGTGATATTTCAAGAAATGTTGAAGTCCTTTGGAAATTTTTCTATATGCATATAAAATCCAGGGAAAAAACAATAATTTGGAATATATGCAATAGTTTAACATAAATATACCCTTATTTCATTGTTTTAACACCATAAAATCTATTATTTGAAATTTAGTTTGCACAATAAAATATACTTTTTGGCATGTTTATAACATTTATAGAGCAATTTTATGTGTTTGTTTATAAGAAAAATTTGTTTTGCTTCATGGAATTTTCTCCCAGGTGCAAGTAATACTACAAGCTCAAAAATATAAATAATCAGTTCTGCGCAATTTAACTAAATGCCTTGGTTTTGTACTTGTGATATTATTGTTGAAAGAAAAAGATGAAAAGATGACCCACAAGAAGAACACTGAAGAATGACAGCAGACGCACAGTACTGGCTTCTTATATCTGTTATCTAGATGAAAGGTCAAACAAATATGGAAAAAGGCAATTCACAAACAACAGAAACTCCGTAAGATCCCTCTTATGAAGATGCAGCATGATAGGAATAGAAACATAGCTTGATTTCTGTATAACTATCTAAATCCCTGGAATTATTCTCCAATGTTAAATATGTCTTCATACAGAATATTTTGATTAAAACCTTGAATGTTTCCAGTTGAAGTTTTGGCCAGGCAATTCCTCAGCCTCATTCCCAGGACTATAGGGGAGGTCCACATAACAGCTTCTGTTGCAAGCCTTCTGTGATATCACACTGTTTCCTTCATCTTTTTTCTTACCATATTATCTTAATTGAAGACAATAAGGTAGACGTTCAATTGTTTTAAATTGGGCAGGGATTTCCATCTACAATATTATGTGTTATTATTTACCAAAACATGAGTATTGAGTTACCATGAGGAAAATGAGATATTTGCTATCTTTGCAACAAATTGATAGATTCCTATTTTAATGTTCCTCATCTTAATGCCTCAATGTCATTTCTCAGCCATTGACAAAAACTGCTCATTCCTACATTAGTTGTTACAAGTACTCTTGGGATGACTTCATAAATGGAAAAAAACCTGAAAAGGCTAAATATTTAAATGTTTTACACAGCTAGTTAAGAAAAGATTCTTCAAAGAACAACATTAAAAAAGTATCCCCAAACTCTCAAATACTGCTTTCATACTTTGGGACCCCTTTCTTATTTTCTTCTCAAAGTATCTATGAAATGTTTGTTAAATATTTATGCAATCTTTATGTCTTTGTTTCTGTTGTTAGAGCACTCTTTTGTCATGGAAATATTAGATATTAGATAGAGTAACTTCTTAGAGTTCGTTTCACATGCATTTACCACATTTATCAGCTATATAAAACTGGAAAGTCAGATCTCTGCAAAATGTTCTAACTCAGCAATGTAAAAGTTTAATAATGATTTTGCATGAAGACATATTACATATATGAAATATATTCCACTTTACTGGGATATATCTATAACTATATAGAGCAAATCATTTTCTTGAACCTATTACATAACACAAAGAATATTCTACCAAGAAATCTGGAAATAATTAAGACATATTTTTATTGTTGTTCAGTTTTAACGGTAATTATATTAATATATGTGTATCAATCCTCTAGCATTTATTGACTGAAAATAAAAAACAAGTTTCTATTTCTAACATTGGGAATTCAAATAGAAAATTGATAATTTAATTAGAAAATGTTTTGCTTTTTGGAACTGCAAAGGCTTTAAAGTTTATCAGGCTGCTTAAGAAAACTTGTCCAAGATCCTGAGTCTAATAATACTACAAGTCACAAAATTAGTCCCACATAAGCACACAACACATTATTTTACCTTGCTGCGTTGGGATCCTGTGACCTTAAGGAAAGGTGAGGATAAGAAGTGAAATAGCAATAAGAAAAGTGTCCAAAGTACTCTGATGATAGCTGATCAACTAAATGCACAGTCCAAATTGTAGTTCCTGAAGAATGATTGCTTGCTTCCACATATATTTCATGGCAACTTAAAATTTCAATGCAAAACCCAGAAAAGTTTCAAGCTATAGTGTTTAATTTAACATTGAATTGTTTAATCTGTCCTCTCCTTCCTGCAATATATTTTCTATAGAAACAAAGACTGACTTAGTACAGTCAGATTTCTTTTATAGTTACTTTACAAGATCTACCTTTTGCATTTTCTTAGTTTTTAAAAGAATTCTACATTTAAAATTGTTTCAGTGTTCATGATTGAACAAGCTCCATATCTCTTACTTGATAACTCTCAGATTCATTTGTAACATTCTGATTATATGAGTACTTTTCCAAATAAGGATACTTTGAAAATATGTTTTATCAATTTTTAAATAATTTACAAGATGGAAATAAACTGGCAAGTGAAAACAAACAATAAAAGATATGCACTTTCCACATAGACAACAGTGATTAGTTGTAGCAAAGATGAAGAACACGGACAAGAATATCAAAGCGACAAAGAAGAGTTCTGAATAGAATTGTAATTTGATTATATTTTCTGTTATTATTTTTACTTATACTGAGGGAAGAGCAATACTGAAGCTTTTCTCCTCACTAAAACTATATGTATAAAATCACAATGACACATACAATCACTTTATCATACTCAGTGTTTTAAAATAACAAAAAAAAATCACTAATCTATGATAGTTCAGGCTTTGCTTGCACCAACACACTTTTTAATATTATAAAGAGAAACAGACTGCTGAAGAAAATGGGAAGCATCTGAGTATGCAATTATTTTTTTCAATTAATCAAATTAAGATTTTAAATTCTTATTACTTCTGTTCTACAGAGATCTTTGATTCTTTTATATATTAAATAAAAATACTTTAGGAATGATTGTTTTAATAACATGGAATTCAGAATAAGCTAACATCAAACTTTCAGGATTTAAGAAGTTGTTAACTTCTAAAGTATAAGTAAGTATCCTCTATTTTTCATCTTCAATAAGTAAATCATTTTATTTGTTGTTATATTTCATAATTTGGTTAATTGTAGTTTTAAAAAGACTTCTTACACTATACTTGTTGGAAATGACAGAGCACAACTTCTGTTTAAAAAATCCTGTACTTCGTCTAAGAGATATATTGGAAACACTGATAGTTGGTGTCATGTCAATTGATACATTCAAAAACATCTTATACAATTGAATTTCAGATCTATCTATGCCGATTGTTACTGCTACTTTGGTAACGGATGGATAGTACTGTGAACTTACTTATATACAAATTATGACAAATGACTCATCAAAGAGTAAGTACAGTAAATGCTAATTGTTTCCACTCACTGCTGAAAGCAAATGCAGGAGAATTATGGTGAATGATTGCTTTGTAAATTTATAGAGGTGATCTCAAAAGGTCTTTGATCCTATCAACAAGTACAAGATAATATCTTGTAGAAACTGAATTCATTAAGATGCTAACATCTCTACATCTAACCCAGGGCACATAATCTCAATACACAGGTGAGTTTCTTATGACAAATTTACAGACCTAATTGAATTTTTCCAGTATCAACTACTTGCTCAGAAATCCACAAAGTAGCAAAATAAGAAATATTTTGCTTTTAATAAAATACAAAGGGGCATGCCTTATGATACATGGCATGCATCCAAGAAGACAAAATGGATGAATGGCAAAGCAAACTTGAACCATTCCTCTGGGTTTTATTATCTTGATTTAGCTGAGAAACACACACTATATGTATAACATGATATAATATGGGAGAATAGGAAAAATAAGAGGTCAGACAGAATTCACATTTGTAATTTGGAGTTAGATAATCTCACATACAAGTATAACATTTTTTGTAGAAATTGAGACTCCAAATCTGCCTGTCTTCAGTTACAAGTTGTCCTTATCAACACAATTGGGACCAGAATTTCCATTGCTGAGCAAGCCAGTTGTTAATGAGTCACACTGAATTTTACAACTTCTTTGCCATGGTTGTTAAATTAATCTAAGGACAAATATTGTAATAAACTATACAGGAAGGAACACTTAATTTAACAGTTTTAGATGGTGCAAATCAGAGTAACACTTCTTGTCTAACCAGAATCACATAATAATGCTTCACAACCACAGCTCTCGAAACACTATTATTTATTTATTTATATGCTGCCGAACTCAAAAATACTCTCAGCAGCTCACAATAAAAACATAAAATGCATTAAATAAAAGCAAAACATTAAAAATTAATCATTAAAAATTTATGTTGGTTTTGCCCTATAAACTTTTCACATACCAGGTATAATATACCTAGTACCTAACAGAAATCTCTATGATCATCAGAGCATCATACTGAGGCTACCTAAGTATATTTGGTGAACAAAATCCATAGCTAAGTATTTGTCTATAAGTTTCAGACAACTCATAGATTCTTCATCAAAACTCTTCTCAGTTGTTATGGAAGTAATGTAAAATACCTTAATTTTGAATTTTAATGATCAGATTTTTAGTATATTTTTTAAATAATATTTTTATCAAACAGGTAAAATGTACCAAAATTACATTATTTACAGATTGAAAAGCATGAACAAGAGATGTTGCTACATGGGACAGTATGGAACAATGATCAGAATAAAAAATGAAAGTAGACATTATTAATCTTACTTCAAAGCTCTTCACTTCCTCTTCACCATCATTGTTATCTTCTTCATCATGGCAACTCTAAAAAAAACACTGCGTTCACCAATATTTTTTCAAATTAAATATATTTGGTTTCAAGATTATTTCTGGTTCTTCTTAAAATAAAGCATAAATTACATATTTTGCATAAAGTTAGGAGACTGTTGACAGGAAAATTTGCTGAATTTGTTGCATTAATGGGCTCAGCTAACAAAATTATGTAGTTAGGGTTCAATGAGTCAATGAAAATTCCCAGCAATTGATTAACCAGAATCTAATATCAGTTTTCAATGTCTTGGGAAAATTATATCCCCAAGGCTGCTGGTGCATCTTGGTTATTTCTTGCAACGAAGAAACAGTGGATAGAAGGAGTCAGATTAACAGGTGAGTCCATGCAGAAGGGGATTTGTTCATTGATTAGAAATTATCAAGGTTTGTATTTCAAGTCAAGGAATGATGATACTAGTGACAGAAAGCATTGTGGATTTTGATAAAAAAATTACCTTTGCCATAATATCAGCATATGCCATATATAGATAATCTTCCTCCAATTTGCTGTATTACAGAAAAGGAAAGACATATGATATACTTATCATTCAAGCTATTCTGCATCCAGTATAAAAATTACAGATTAATGGAAAAAATATGATAGATTTATGGAAAATATAATTGTGTTTATTACAGGAGGACTAGTCTGGAGTTTTGTCCTATCTGCAGAAATTTTGATGAGTCATATGTAGCAAGAGAAACACTGAAGAAGGAACGCTAAGGAAAATGACGTCAGAATTTATGCTGATATTAAAACATTTGGGACAGATTCCTTCAACAAATATAAACATAAATATATATGAAGAGGTTTTCAAATTCAATAGTTTCATTTTTTCCAGCCTCTAATTTTTCTTTTTTCTAATTCAGTTTTCAATATTATATCTAGCAATATAATTGTTATATTTCAAGTCAGCTGTAAAGAAATTAGGCTGCAATAACAATAATACTGTATATACTCATGGATAACCTGAGAATTTTAGGTGCCAAAATGCATCCCAAAAACTGGCTTATCCATAATGGGTTAATCTGAGAGTATACTGTATATAGTATAATTTTTAAAAACACCTATATTTTCCATTTATACCCATGTATTAAACCCTTCCACATAAAAACTAACCCTTGATTTTTTAACCAAAATACCATGAAAAATGGAGATTAGCTTATCCATGGGTAGAAAGTTTTTTATGGCAAAGGTCAGCTTATCCATGAAAGGACTTATACAAAAATATACATTGGGGCAAAAAAGTATTTAGTCAGCCACCAACTGTGCAAGTTCTCCCACTTAAAACGATGAGAGAGGCCTGTAATTGGTATCATC
>JANHZU010000882.1:110045-122291 GCA_032468055.1 Acrochordus granulatus
ACCAGATGTGCAACGGTCAGGGGGCTTTGGGTCCACTTCGACATTGGACCCCATCGTCCCGAGGAATTGTGAGGAAGGTTCTGATTGCATCATTAACAAATATTTAATAATGGTAGTACACATTACATTTATTTTATGTATGCAAAAAGCTTGTTTTGCTTTTTTAAAATGAAATGTACTTGACCCATCATTGATACTAGTCCATTATTAAAGCGATTTATTTCAGTGAGCTTAAGTGCATTTCATTCTGCTTGATTATGGTTAATGAAAATGAGTAAGATAGAAGCTTAAGTAGATATGAAGAAAGTATTAATGAAATGGATTGGAGCTGGTTGCTTTGTTTCACTGATAGAAAATATTTCCATGCAAAATAGGGCTCCATCTGTGAATGCAGAGTAGGTTTTTATGAACTCAAGTCACCCTATAAAAAGGCTGATGGATTAATTCTGGGATTCATTATTCCCACATTTGCAGAGCTGGTGTAATCTTCCAAAGGATATTCATATTATAAATTGAATAAATAAAGAAATAAAAAATATTAACCATATTTCAGAGTGAAGGCTCAAATCTAAATTCCTTAATATGTATGTTTCATACAGCATGTTTGGTAAGGAAGCAATACTAAAAAATGTCTATTGATATCAAGTTTAGGTATTATCATGTTGTTCTAGACAAAACGTTACAATCATTGATAGTTATTTTTTATTATCTCTTAATATGTTGACTAATACAGTTGCTTTTTTATATAACAAACAAAATTTTGCACTGTTTAATGCTACCTTGAGTAGGTTAATGAATAAAAATATCAGCCCCAGAGGTATTTCTAAGGCAATATCTTATTTTGAAAATCCAAGAGCAATGTATTTATGACATGTTTAAAGTATTTTCTTCTAGTTTGTTTTATTCAGAACAAATTATCAAGATAGATACAGTGATAAAGTATATTTACATCTGTTATGGCTGTCTTTTATATTTTCTTTTAAATTATCAAATGGGATAAAAGCAACAAACAGTTGCAAGTGTTCATATTCAAAGAAAATAGATGAAAGTAGGAGAATTACACAGTATTGGCTAATTCTTACTTGTCTCAAATTCCACTTGGCAGCATTCTGATTTAAAAGATGCAAGAAGTATCAGTGACAAAAATGAGGCTTGGGGAGTATCTTTGACAATAAATAAATAAATATACACACAATTGCAGAGGCTGTACAAGATCTAAGGAGGACCTTGAGAAATGTACAACTGAAAATGTAAAATTTTTTACAACTGAAAATGTAAAAATTTTTTCTAGAAAAAGAAAATGTATTGCAAATCAGTTGATTTAGAGAAAGCAAATGATAAACTAAATAAAATTGAATTATAGAATGATTTCACATCAATATGGAATTGAAGATTTGTTGCTGAATATAAAAAGAGTGGTATATGATAGAAGAAAAATTAGTGTGAGAATAAATGAAACACACAGTGAATAGCTGAATATTGAGCAGGAAGAAAGAAAGGATATGCATCTTCACCTTGGTCATTTAATGTATTTATGGATAAATGTACACAAAATTATTCAAATAATATTAAAGTTGTTGGCTGGGGTTGTGAATATTGGTGTCTTTTTATAATTAGACAATGCCATATTGTTCACTAAGAACCCAAGTAATTTGCAGTGAATGTTATGCAGATTGTAAGACACAACAAAGTTCATGGACCTGAAAATTAATGTATTGATAATACAGGTAGGTGTGTGACAAAAGAAATGGACCAAGTCAATGAGCTTGTGTACCTTGGAAGAATTTTTATCAAAAATAGAGAAACAATTTAAGACTTCATATACTGTATGTGCATATGTTGAGTTCACTTAATTATACAGCAGTAAGAATAGGAGTGATCTAAAACTGAGTTGAATTCAGTGGTCACTTAATAAAGATATGTGGTCAAAAAAGAAGAGACAGTATCAAGAATGAATGGGTAATTAATGTTGATCAATAGAAAAGTGAATGATCAGTACGAAAGAAACCTATTGAGGTGGTTTGATTATGCAGAGAGAATAAATGAAGATCAAATCATAAAACAACTATATGAAGAAAGACTGGATGAGTCAAAAAAAGAGGATGTCTGAAAAAGTCATGGTTAAACAGAGTTGATAAGATCCTCAAAAAGAAAAAGATGAGAATAAAAGGCAATGTGTGAATCAGTACACAAATTTGGTGGAATAAAGTTTTCTTATTCTTTCTCTTTCTATGCATTTTGCATTATGTTGCTTACATTTCTAAAGGAAAAGAACATGATGGGTTCTATGTATGCCATTTCAATGATCTACTAGTTGAATTAAACTTAATCAAATACTTGACACATTTAGATTCATAGGACATTGATTCTTTCACTGTTTACTTCCTTCAAAATTTCTCAACTTGAAAAATTAAAAGACTCTATGTTAATTAATATCATGGAAAAACAGAAGCATATTACATGTAATCTTATAAGGGCTCTGGTAGCATATATTTTACTAATATACATTATTAGAAGGCATTAACTAGCTGATGAAATTCAGGCCATAAAAATGTGTGCCTTCTAATAAAATTTAGTGGTTGAAAAGGTTACATACCATGTAACCAGTATTTCTTTTCCTACAATTATACAAGTAAAAAACTAAGGAAACACATAACAGAAATTATATATATTTATATATATATATAAATTTAAAACTCTTTTTTTCTAGCCAGAGTACTCAAGAAGATTATCAGCTGGCAAAAACATAAAAAGCAAAGGAGCCTAGCCAATGCGATGCAATGTGAGGAAAAAAAGAGAATATAAGGGGCAACAAAACATGGGAAACACTACTACGGATAGAAGAAGGGTCATGGAAATTATTCAATTTCAGTTTTTAGAAGTCATCGTTTTGTAAAATAAATTTTGGGTTTGTGTTAATTCTACACTTCTCACTTATCCAATGATATTCATAAATCTGCCAAAGTTCTAGACTATGCAAATTGGCTATTATTATAATTTATCATATACTATATTATATATTTTTTTACCTGGTTACCATTTCTTTCTCCTTATTAGAAGCATGCCCCCCACTGCTCAGAGGCCTGCTTGCTGCAGATAGGAAATACAGGCGGTGATTTTTGAAATACTGATCAATTAAAGGAAGTACAACCTGAAATAAATATATGGAAGAGATAAAAATACTGTATAGTTCAATATTTTATCACTACTATTGATATTCCTTAGTTTCATGCACTAAATATTTGTCAATATATGTGCAAGATTTTTTAGCATGCATTCCACTTCTCTCTACAACATCTTCTTTTGTAGGACCTACTATTATTTAGGTCAGTTTTATCTTTTTGCGTGGCTAGGTTAAAAAATGGAGGTAAAAATGGCCTCCAGTTTTTTAATGGTCTTGTTAGGGTTACTCAAAGAATATTTTTTGTTTCAAGCATCAATTCTTCTAATTTAAAAAAAATCACCATAAAGTCACTGGATAATTAGCAAGGAGGCACATGTTACTGTGCCCCCATGTGTAGCATTGATGTGGCTTATTCTCAGTGACTCAGCTATGTACTACTGTTGATTAATATTGACTTTTAATTTACCATAATAAATTGATAACTGCAGAAAAATAACATATACTTTACTTTAGCAAAGAATTTGATTTCTTGTTCATAAGGAAATTGTTCTCCTTTCCCTCTGCTGCCACCATCTGTATAAGAAAAAAAGTGCTACAGATTTAATTGAATATATTATGGCCAGTTTATAGTATTTTACATTGTATTCTTTATTAACTAAATTTTTCATCTATCCATTCCTATAGTATTACATGACTTGAAATGTTGATTTTTATTTTAGACACTTTAAGGTCTAAATCTGCATTCTTCTGTCTCCTTTTAGGAGAGCAAATTAAATCTCCAAAGTATTTGTCAAAAACCCACAAAAATACAAATGGCTTCTTGTGAATGGCAATTTATAGATTTCATAAAACAACTGGTGTAATATACTTGAAAAGATGACTAAAAATGCAAAGAGCCTCATATTATTCAATATACAGCTTAAGAGAATTATCAGTATTTGTTAATTTCTTTCATACAAATTCTTCTTCCAAAAACAGAGGTTAAAGCTAAAACACATCATTTCTCAAAATGCTAAAGAATGTACCAAAATTTCTTAGAAATTTTGACTTTTTTCCCCTTTCACTGATCAAGGATCTTTTATATAACAAACTGATTGTAAAAATCAATTTGCAAATTGAAAAAAGAGGAAGAAAATAGCATTCCTGAAAATTCTACTTTAAACATTACTAGAATCACTGGGAATCATATCCATTAAATTATTACTGTTACTATTATTATAGTATATTATTGTTATATACAGGTTTCTAACTCTACACTTTATATTTCCTTTCAATTGGTTGTATATTTTAGATGTAAACTTTATTCTCACTTTATTATTGCCATGTTATTATTCTATTTACTATTGTTTGCAAATATATTGAGAACTGCTGTACCAGAAGCAAATTCCTTGCATGTCTAACCATGCTTGGTCAATACAGTATCTCTATCTGTATTTTTAAGCTCTCCTTTATTGAATAAGCCATAGGTACCCGATTCATATCAAATGTGACATTATTATGCATCACCACAAGGATAAAGAAACCACTTTGCAGCTTTGTAGGCTTTCTCTATTAATGAGGTCATTCAACTGCTATTGTTCAATGAAAAGTAATATTGAATGTATCTCAATATAAATGCATTATATAAATATGAGGCACGGTGGCGCAAGCAGTTAAGAGCTTGGCCTGCCGGCTGGAAGGTCAGCTGCCCGAATTCAAGACCCAGCATTGCTATGCAGCAGGGCAAGCTCCTGCTGTTCTGCCTCTGCTTCCGCCAACCTAGCGGTTCAAAAGCATGCAAATGCGAGTAGATAAATAGGTACCACCTCTTCCAGCAGGAAGGGTAACAGTGACCGTGCACCTTTGCTGTCTAGTCATGCCGGCCACATGACCATGGAAGCGTCCTCAGACGAACACTGGCTCTTCAGCTTGGAAACGGGGATGAGCACTGCACCCTAGAGTCGGTCACAACTGGCAGGGAAACATTTACCTTTTATAAATAGCTTTTTAAAATCATCTGCTTCTGATCATTGATGTAAAAACCTTGTTAAGGTTATATTTTACAATATAAATTGTAAAATATATTATACAATACATGTTTACAATAGCTTACCAAACTCCAGAATATACTGATGGGCTTCATCAACATATCGTATCAACTGCTGAAGAAAACTGTAAGCAAATCTTTTTTCAATGGATGGTGTGTCTAACTCTAGATCCTTTAAGCCTCTGGAACAAAATAAAAATTGCCCCCAACTAAGAAAAGAAAAAATTTAGAAATGACATCTGATACAAATCTTGAAATTAACACAGATAATTTCTTCTTTTACCAGAAAATACAATGGCAAAAGGTAAAAGGTCTCAGCTGATCATTCTGTTTAAGTGCAATGATTTTTAGGAGACAATCATTCTGTTCTGCTGACACCTTGTGGCATAAAGCAACATTGTTCCAGGAAATTTATAATTACTGAACTCTTGGAAAAACCAAGGAAAAGCCCTCCTAATTGGCTGTGAGTTGAGGAAAACTCTTTCCCAGTTTTGCACTGGGGAGGAACCTTGTGTCCAAGGACCCCAGTTGGCCTTTCCTCTTGAGGTTACCTCAAGTGAAAGGATAGGAATAAAGGCCTGGGGAAACAATTTAAGGCTACTTATTCATTTGTTCTGTCACATAGGCAATACCTTCTGGGGACTTTTTACAAAGATCTTTGGAGTGAATCAATATAATTCTCAATATTCCTATTAGTGTGTTAAATTTGATTCCTGCTTTCTAATTGTTACTAATTTCCAGCAAAGTACACATGGGAGAGAAATAGAGGTAGGAAAATAAAAATTTGAGGTGATTTTTTTTAAAAGAAAAGTGTGAATGACAATTGGAAATACAAGCAAATAAAATATTAAGAAACTTAGCAAAAGAAGGTACCACAAAATCTCAGTTACTGGGGATTTTTTTTTCTTAAAAGGAAGTGGGGAAATCATGCAGTTGACTTTTGATACTGATAGGACTCCATCAGGAAGAGAAATGGCAAAATTCTGTCATACAAGTCCTGCCTGACAAACTTGGAAAGAATTAATGTTGTTCTCTTCCTATCATTTCTCACAACAGAGATATCTTTAATTTTTGTATTTACCAGTTAAAAAATGTTATCTTGAACTATAACTCTTAGATTTGTCAACAAAAAGTAACATTTATATTTATACCTCCATATAAACCTTTTAAGAAAAAAAATTGTTGAAAAAGAGCAAATCAGCACATATATGCATATTTCAGATGTGTCTATTTTCTTACAAAAACAAATTTCCAATGCTGCACTGTTTTAGATGTAAAAAGTACATAATGAAGATTATTTCAGTTCTAAAACCTACAGCAATAACAGATTAGCATTTACCTGGACACAACATAGCCATTGATCTGGAGGAACTTCAGTATATCTTGGGCTTTCTCTCTGTCCTTAGCTTTTTCTTTGGCTGTCAGTGTATCATAGGGAACAAGTAAAGGGTGATTTCCTCCTCCCACTAGAATGCATTAGGAAAATTAGAATCATTGGTGAATGTAGCATGTCACAGAATTTAAAAAAAAGATAAATTCCACTGAAAATACTGTTTTGGCTACTTTCTGGGCCTCTCAATTTTCTACTCCAAAATGCAGAATATCACTAAACAAATATTCTTGACAGTCAACCTAGACAGATCATTCATATATTTTAAAGAGATTATACCTTTGGCTTCAAGCTCCATTTTCTTTTTCTTTGCCCATATGTTGTGATAGTTTTCAGCCATCATCTCAGCCATTGCCTAAGAAAGAAGAAAGAAGATAATTATTTGTTGTGTAGTATGTTAGTTAAACTTGTTTTTCACTTTCATTAAAAATAATTGTTGCATTTTTTGTTGAAGCCAAGATAAATACCAACTTCAGATACGTTTTAAAAAAATTAATTTGTTAGAAGCTTCCACAAATTGTCTCCAACATTACAGAGATTGTACAAACAGAATTCCGCTCCTGACATGCTCCCTCAGGAGATGGGGAGGAGGAAATTTTTGCCAATTCATCCTTCAGATCCTTGTGCTTCCCTAAAATCTGGTCTGGAAGATTTGAGAACCAACCAGAACATTGTGGAAAGTAGCAGGAAAAGTTGCTAGGAAAAGGAGGAATCAGCAAAAATTGCCTCTTACACTTCCACCATCTGGAAGTTGCTCTTCCATTCTTGGAAGACCAACTGCAAGTCCAAGCATCTATTAGAAAAGTCAGAGAATAAATGATAACTATCAAAGGAGAGGTAGAGAATCTGCATTTAATAATTATTGAAAAAGCCATGAAAACTTCTTAAAACATTCCTAATGTATATCATAATAGCCATGAAGTAACTTACATGTAACTCTCTGGACAGGGTAACATTACTCATGTCAATTGCACGGGGAGTATAGCCATGGACAGTATCTACAGAAATCTGAAGTAAATATGAATAGAGATGTTAACAGAAGAAAGAACAATAGAAACATTTGATACAAAAAAATTTAATGACAGTTTACAGACGGGCTCCATCAAGGAATAGGAAACCACTGACAAATGTATCAGTTTATCACATTTTCATGCTTTTCTATTAAACCCTAATGCTAGACTGTAGATCTCATTACTCAAAATAATCTAGTTAATACATAAATCTGAATACTATGAGCTCCAACATGCCAATTTTCTATTTACTTTAAAATGAATAATAGACATATGTACTGAATTATAACAACATTGTCAGGAGCAAGCAACCAGATCTACTCTTGAAAGGTCCAAGATGGAAATTTTGTTATGTTCTGCCTATACTATAGGAATTTCCCCAGACTGCTTGTATTCCTATGGGAAGAATCAGGTAAGCTTACATGGAACTTTGAGAGGTCAGGCTTATGCCTCTTGTGACTACGCAAGGATTTAAGGTTATTTCCCTGCTTGACTCTTCCTTCCTGCCTGGCTGGGAGTTTCCCAGCAAAAATAAAAGATAAATGTATAGACAAGAAACAAAATATAAAACATGCTAATTATCAAATATGGTAATCATCAAATAATGTAGACAAATGGTAAAAAAATTAGTTCATCTATTTTGCAAGCTCTGCAGCATTTTGCTTCAAAGAAATCTGGCTCAATTAGTCTAATTTGAAAACAACAATACAGATTCCAGGGTTTCAGATTCACAGAGCAGACTGGGTAACAGAGACATCTGAGAAAAAATGTGAGGGGGGCATGTTTTTGAATGAACAATAGAACAAAGATGTTACAGTGCTAAAGAAAACTGCAATATGGATTTAGAAGCATTATTCATCAACAGTAAACCACATAATTCTCTAAGAGTTTGCATCCTTCATTCTGGCTGGAGTCTATATGCTCCCACAGACTTCTGTTGGTGTGGTGCTGCAGAACCTAGTTCACCTTACAATTCACAAAGAACAAAAATATCCAGACTCTTTATTTATTATCTTAGGAGATTTTAACAGAGCAAATCTCACCCATGAACTGCTTAGATATAGACAGCATGTCAGCTGCCCCACTAGAGACAAGAATACACTGGATCATTGTTACACTACAATAAAATATGCTTACCACTCTGTTCTCTGTGCATCCATTAGCCCCTCTGAGAACTGTATGCTACACCTCATTCCCACCTAAACGCAGAAATTTAAAACTGCATAGCTTGTGGTCAAAACAGTGAACAGATGGTCTGAGGAGGCAGATTTAAAATTGCAGGTCTGCTTTAATTGCACACACTGGTCTGTCTGAAGCTGTTTCAGCAAATTTGGATGAATCTTTGATACTGTGACATCATACATCAGCTTTTCTGAAGGCATGTGTGCACAAAACTTTACACACATATAACAATAAGCCCTCATTTACAGTGAAACTCAAGCAGTTTCATCATCCTAAAGAGAAGCCTATGGAAAAGGGGATAGGATCCTACATAAGGCCAAAAATACACTGACTAAAGAGATCAGGGTAGCAAAAAGGAACTACTCTGAAAAATCAACTTCATGGAATGATCCTGCTTCTTCTGTGGAGAAGCCTACAGGACATCACTGGTTACAGAAGTCCATCACCCTATGTTGAGGAAAGCCATCAACAAGCAGACAACCTGAATGTCTGTTCATTACCTACCACTAACAACCCCACCTCAGTCACATTAACAGCAGATATTTTCTCTACAACCATATCCATTCCTCCTCCTCTTCACCCCCTCCTGGGCCCCCACATCTAATGATTCTGGAAAATGATGTCTGATATCTCCTTCAAAAACAAAAAAATTAGAAAAGTATCTGGCCCAAACAGCCTAAATCCTTCCTGCCTGAAACCTAACACAATTGGCCCCTATCTTCACATGGATTTTCAATAGATCACTGGAGCTGTGCTATGTCCTTTCTTGCTTCAAATGTTCCATCATCATCTCAGTTCCAAAGAAAGCCTCCAGAAGCGGACTGAATTATTATAAACCCCATCTATAAATTTATAATAAATTTTTATTATAAAATAAAAATTTTAACATCGTCATGAAGACATTTGAGAGGCTGGTGCTGTCCCAACACCGTCATCATCATCACCACAATCCACTGTTGAACCTTCTGTAGTTTGCCTATCAGGTCAGCAGATGATGCTGTTAATATAACACTGCATTATATCCTACAACTTTTTGACTCCCCAAGGACCTATGCATGGGTCCTTTTTATGGACTTCAGTTCAGTGTTTAACACCATCATCCCAGATTTTCTTCACTTACAAACTGACCCAGCTCATTGTGCCCATACCTGTAAATGAATAACCACCTTCCTGACAAACAGGAAGCAACAAGCAAGGCTAGGGAAAATTACATCCAGTATTCAGAAAATCAATACTGGCACTCCTTAGGACTGTGTGCTCTCTCCATTATTCTTTTCCCTCTGCACCAATGACTGCACCTCTACGGACCCCTCTGTCAAAATTTTGAAGTTTGAGGATGACACAACAATCATTGAACTCATTAGAGAAGGTGATGGCTCTGCATACAGATGGGAAGCTGAACAGCTGGCTTTACAATGCAGTCAAAACAACTTATGGAGCTGAATATGCTCAGAATTGTGGAGGTGACAGTGGATTTTAGGAAGAGTCCTCCTATTTCACCTCGTCTTACCATACTCAGCAACACAATATCAACAGCATAAGCCTTCAAGTTTTTGGGCTTTATAATCTTCAAGGATGACCAACATTTAGCACCTTTATAAAGAAGGCACATCAGAGGATGTACTCCCTGCATCAGCTCAAGAAGTTCAACCTGTCTCAAGATCGCTGATACAGTTCTACAGAGGAATCATTGAGTTTGTCCTTTGTACATCTATAACTGTCTGGTTCAGTGCAGTCACCAAGCAAAACTGATACAGACTCTAACAAACAGTCAGGACTGCAGAAAGAATAACTGCAACTAGCCTGCCCTCTGTGGAGAACCGGTATATTGAAAGGGTCAAGAGAAGGGCAGAGAAGGTATCTGCAGACCCCTCTCACCTTGGACATAATTTATTTAAACCTCTTCTCTCTGGACAGCACTGTAGGTATTGCATACCAAAACAACCAGACACAGGGACAGATTTTTTTCCCCTGTGCCATCATTCAGCTGAATACCTGACTCATGCTATATAATAGGACACAAATAATTCTAAATTAACCCAGAAGTACTGTCTGAGGTGTATACATACTTATCAATAGATGGTGGTTCTAATTCTATACTTTGCTCTATTCTTTTTCGACCAGCTGCACACTTTACTGTTGAATATATAATTTAATTTATTGTTTATGTTATTTTATGTATTGCTGTCTTGCAAGTATACTGACAGCTCAAATTCCTTGCATGTCTAACCATGCTTGGCAAATAAAGTATCTGAATCTGAATGTCAGTGCTGTACACAATTTCAGCTAAAGTTCTTATGAAAACGAAAACGTGTATCATTAAAAGCAGCATTACTTGAGGAAAGGATTTATCTTCTTGAAAAGGAAAATTACATACTCTCTCTCAAGCTTGTTTATATTTAAAATTACATGAGATATATAAAAATCAAAATCCTAAAACATTTTTTGAAGAGCAATTCCATTTTCTTTAGATACTTCAAAAGCAGCAAATACAAAATAAACATACAACATCACGACTATATAAAGTTAAGATTATTTCCCCCACACAGACACTATTGGGATCTGTAATCATACTGCTCATACTGAAAGAATGCTGCAGCTTCTACCTCCAAAACAGTATTTAAAAAATACATAGGAGTTATTGGTGATAAAGGGACTCAATAACATCAAAACATCAAAAGTACTTGCAGTCCAATACAAGATATACCTGACTTGTCTGTGATATCCGACGTGAACGATTATAAAGAGCCATAGTATCTCCTTCCCGTGTTCTTTCAATCCGCCATCCCCAAGCAAGCATGGTTTTCAGAGACTCTTTGATTGGCCATCTATAAATTTCTTTTTCCTGGAAAAAGCACATATATGGTAATCATGTTAATGGTAAAAGAGCTGGAGAGAGAATGTTTTGTTACTTTTTAATAAAAGGACTATCCTCATAACTGGTTTACAAGTTTAGCAGCAATCTTTTGATTGAATTTGAGATAACTGTAAATAACAGAGACCACCACGCAGCATTTCTATATTAAAGGAAGACTGCAAAGATCTACTTTGATTCTATGTACACCTCTTTAAAAGCAACTTCCATCCTAGCAGTCAAAAATTCAATTAGAGACTGTTTATTTTGATTGTAGACCAGCATAAAACAAATAACATAACATTCACTCTTAAACAGAATCATAAAGTATCATATTTATAGAATAAAAGAAAAGAAATATTGGCATAGAATTATAAAGTATAGGGATTAAAACCAGAAAGAAATCAAGAAAATTACATTCCATAGTACATAATAGTGTTATACCACTGATCTATAAGATTCTACGACAATGCAAAGCTACATCTTTACACTTGCCTCCACTCCACCACTTGGGAAGGAAAATTCTGTAATGTACCTGAAGAGCTGAGACTCTGTCTTTATGGTGAAGGGCAAATTGGAACTGTGGATTGCTGCACTCTTTTTTTAACAAACCTGCAAGATATGTCTGTGAAGACTCTCACTCGTCCAGGGTAATTGCAT
>JANHZU010000882.1:136373-148729 GCA_032468055.1 Acrochordus granulatus
AGGTTTAATCCTTGGCACATTCAATTGAAATTTAAGATTTTAGAGCACAGAAAATCCTCAAGACAATGCTAATGGCAATTATAGTGACAGTTTTTCACTAATTCTAAGCCCTTAGTCTAAAACAATTCAAAATAACTATTTTTTTGTAATTTTGTGTAGACATTGATCTTCAAATAAACCACCTGCCCATAGTCACAATGAATTTAATTTGCTCTCCTAGGCATTTAATATTTTATATCATAGAATATTCTTTTTTCAAAGAAACCATCCATGGTATGCAAGTCATAACAATTCATGCCAGGCTGTAATTATAAATGTATTTCTGTGCCTATGTGTATGCAGGTGTGTGTGTATAAGTGTGTGCATGTGTTAGAGAGAGAGAGAATTTGCAAAAGATAATTTAAAAGATGAGAATGGAACAGAAATACCTCCTAAATCTTTAGGACAGAATCCAAGAAGGGAAAATATGCTTAGCTTTCGAGCACACATTTAACTTTTCCCATTTGCAAAACAGTCAAGAATGGTCTTGAAAAAAAATAGTAAAACTTTCCTTTCACTCTTTTACTTCTAAGTCATTTCATTTTTAAAGATAATTTACCTCCTCCTCACTTAAAGGGAAGTTCATATTTAAGATGTGAAGCCATATTTATCTCCACTGCCACTCCATATAAATATAAATGTTTGAGGAGGAATTACCATAACAATTCTCTAATTCTACATTAAAATGGAATGCTGCTGGGCTATTCTTAGCAATCAGATTGCTGATTCAACATCAAAGAGATATTGATAAAAGGTTGTCTCAAAACAGTGCGAGAACTATTTTTATAATTGCTAGTGAACAAAACAAATCCATCTCAGTAAAAAGATATATGCCATGAGAAGTTTAGAAAACATATAATACCATAACATGTAATTTAAATTATGTAGGTTGTAGTTAAATACTATATCTTAACTATGAAATATTCTATTGCCTATGTGATCTACTTATGGATAAAAAGGCAGTTTACATAGAATGTACAGCTTGCAAATGTTTTCCAGTCCATATGCTAATGTTCCTCTGATCTTGAGGGTTTGTACTTGTAGTAAGCAGAAGATCCTTATCATTATTATAAATAATGGATTGTTATTAAACTTCTCCAAAAAAATTAATATTAGGTATTATACTTAAGAAATTCATTAGGTTTTGTAAGTGACATAATTTATTTTTTCATGTTTATTATGTTATTTACAGATTGGGCTAATACAGTTTCAAACAAATAAATTTTTATTGTCATAGACGGGCTTCCTACAGTTCATTTTAGAAACAATTAATTCTGTAAGAGATTTTATTCAGGGAATAAACATTTCCATCTACTTACAGTATTCTATTAGATCCAATAGCTGATGAAGGACCATCTCTTGTGGGGTCTTCTGATATGTTTATGGCTTCTTCCATGGCAGCAAGCAAGCCATTTCCACCTTCTCCTCTCAGTGCTGGTCCAAAACATTCAGGCCGTCGAATGAGCAATCTGACCACCACATTAGCATTTTCTTCAACACTCTCTCCTACAATCATATAGAAACTCAACTATTTGTTAAAGCCAAAAATCTGGAATTGATTTCTATATGGTAAAAAAACTCAATATTTGTCTCCACCTACATATAGCCTTATACATTTTGAAATTTGACTACTACTTAGAAGAGAGAACCAACACTGTGCTTGAAGCTCCACTATCTCCAGCCCAACAATAAACTTCATTCACTTTATCAGTATCTATAGGAGTCTCAGATAACATCACTAGAAGTTGTTCCATTCACCACATCAGAAGAGCCTTTTCTCTCTTACTTGCTAGCAATTGCATCTCAGCAGTTTTGTGTTTGGCTTGCTATTAGCCATTAGAAACAACATACTAGGCAAGACAAAGATATAAAACATATGACTGGAGGAGGATGCATGTGACTGAGAAGGATGTCGTGTGACTGAGGAGGATGCTGAAAACCGAGGAAGATGGAAACAGAAGATTTGCTGTGGCAACCCCTGATGAGGGGGAAGAGGAGAAGAAGGAGGAAGAAGAAGAAGGAGAAGAAGAAAGATATAAAACAGGTACTGGAGCATGAGACTTTGCTCCCTAAAAAACTTCACACAAATTCTCAACACAGAAGAAAGAGGAAGGGAGAAATGCCAATGGTGTTGATTAGGGAAGATATGCTATACAGTATATCAAATGATTGTAGTTTTCTCTCAAGGTTTCTCTAGGTGATGCAGAGTGGCTTAAAGGTAAAGGTTTCCCCTGCCAGTCGTGGCCAGCTCTAGGGTTGGGGCTCATCTCCGTTTCCTAGCCAAAGAGCCAGTGTGTCCAAAGAACCATCCAGAGGTGATATCTATTTATCTACTTGCACTTTTTGCTAAAAAGGAAATATTCACTAAATTATGATGTCACAAACACTCTGACAAGTAGCACTTAATTAGGTATAGTAGTAGCTACAGTTGAGATATAATTGCTTGGGAAAAAGAAAGTTATTCAAAAACTGTAGGATCTTAATACTACCATTACAAAAAACAGCAAAACGAAGGAAATCCAGGTATCGTTCTCCTTCAACTGGGTTCCATCCAATATCTGGATAGCCTTTGGAAATCAATAAAGGGCAGTTCTGCAAACCACAGCCAGCCAAGTAGCGGACTACCTAAGAGCAAGATAAAATTAAACAATTGAAGCATTTATTGCCCCTCCCCCCATGTATGTATGTTTTATGAAAATCAAGATTCCATAGTTAGCTGATAACTTATTATTCAGTTTGAAGATAGCAATGATAACCTTCATAGTCCCAAAATCTTTCTCCCTTCTCCATCATCTTTAAATCTTCAATTATGATTTTCATACTGCCCTTTTCTCCACAGTATCACAGCAGTCTTAGTTCCTTTACTTTCAACATTATGCAAAACTTTTTCCTTAAACATAGTTCATCATATTTACAGTTATTAACAATCTGGTGGCCAATACATCTATTGAAAAAAATAAATCAGAAGCTACTTTCAATTCTTTTTCTAAATTTATTTCTATTCTGGAAATTGTATATAGTTTGGATTTTTCTCTTATGATAGCAATCACTTTTAATGAATTGTATAATTCTATTTTTCATTTTGCTACCTTAGGCTCATGGTATCTTCTATTCATAGATCTACTCTTCCAAGTAAAAGTTTTGTATCTTAAAGATGAAACTAAATCCATACTCCTGTGGGTGTTGTGTGTTCTGTGTTTGTGTGTGTATGTGTGTGTGAGAGAGAGAGAGTAAGAGAGAGAGGGACTGTGCATATCTAGGTCAATATATAATATATATCCAAAAAAGTAGTATTTTCACTCAGATTTTTATTCTGTATTGCACTCTAATACGCAAAGAAGATTCATACTATAAATGTTTCTGATAGAGCTGCTGGCGTAACCAATCAGCTGTTAAACTGCTATGTGACAGTATGAATTATAAGTCATGTAGTATGTGGGGTTCTTGTATATGAAAATTACATTGCTAACAGGATACAAACTGCTGCTACTATATATATGTTGAAGAATATATGTAAGCTTAAAAAAATATATACTGTTATTTATGATTTACCTTCTCTAAATCAGGCTCTCTTAAAGCTAATGCAAGCTCATTATTATCCATTACTGATGCTGCTGCAACATCTAAAGGTGTTGATCCACGCATAGAAGGAGAAGCTATCAAAAGAATTTCAGAAATTGGTAACATGTTAAAGTAGCATAAGATCCTGTTACCAAAATACAATAACGAAATTATTTTCCAACTTATACTTCAAATTTGAAATCCACATTTTATAATATACAGTCATGCTTTTGTTGAGTCAATATTATCAGAATAATACAACACTTGTATGTATTGTGCATTAAAATTTTGTTCCATATATTTACTTGGCATAGATTTTCATCACTTAAGGGACATGAGGATCCAGTAAAAATACATGCTTTAAGCAGGCTATACTGCATAAATGGTCTGCCAGTAAATGCAATAGCTGACACACAATACTAATTAGTAAGAATAATTCATTATTAAGAAACTTTAGAAACTTTGAAATTTCTTAGAATGAATATACAAAATATCCAGTAATTTGTGAACTCCAAAAAGATTTAACAGCAATAAACACTGCTTGGGAAATGAACTGTAGAGAAAGTATAATACATATTTACCAAGTCCAACACTGCTGTTTTCCAAAAGGTAACTAAGATGATCGAACATGGCTTTCTGATTCTGTCTGCTGATGCGGCAAAAATAACATAGAAAACGACAGCAATTTGCCACCATCTTAGGAAAGGTGATTTCCTAGACAAACAGTACTATGTTAGAAAGGCAAGGAAGTATATCTAAAAAACCAGCATAATATTATTTGCTTTTTCATGTAAATTTCTGTAAAGCTAAGAGATAACATATCCAGTAATTGTAGAATTCTAGATTTTTCAAAATTATTGCTTAAACTTTGGCTCCATTAAAATTTATTTTCTACATTGTAAAATGAAGTTGTCACAAGAAGAACCTAAAACAGATACACTGAGGTTTGGTCATGATAGAAAAAAGGAGTTTATCTTAGGTTTCATTATTTAGCAGATTTAAAATTATAAACTAAATAATCTCCATCCAATGGAAATGACTAATTACTGAAAACCATAGAATATAACCACTATTGTTAAGCAAATTAATGGTGGCTTAATTGTATAAATTAACTGGTATGTGTGGACAATAGAGGATGAAACATGCATAATGATCCAAAGCCATCACTTACATACATTCTTCTGACATTCTAATGCAAGAATAAGACTTAAGCTATGATATATAGTGTGTTCCTCACTTTATTGACATTGTAGCTAGCTGAAGATACCAATGCTTTCTAGGAAATTTTTCAAAAAAAGAAAAATCTAAATATATGACCAAGAAAATCCCAGCACCCCAAGAATTCTTAATAGGAAGAAAAAGGGGCTGGGCTCAGAAGAGCTGGCTCTGATAAAGTTACGGTTCTTTACATATATAAGCATGAACTTTATTTGAAAAAACCTTCCGTGTATTCCTTATTTTTCAGATTAGGAGAGAGATAGTTTCAGTCCCCTCTGCTTTCCAACTTTCCTTCTGTTCTAAGATAAAATTTTCTCTCAAGTTTACTGCCCAAGGAGAAATTTAATTCCAAATTTTGTTATTAGAATAATGAAAGTTAGAAGTTTCCCAAAATCAAAGCATACTACAGCCAGTGCATCTTTTAGCCATAATATAAACTTCACCAAGACCCAGTCTATTAATGAATAAGCTACAACTAGGCAAGATATTGCCACAATTATTTTGAACATCCCATTGCAACAGGAATACTCTGTATAGGAGTATGTATTCCATAAACAGCATCTCAGTGTTTAGGCAGAGGTCAATAATGAAAATCAGGAAAACCTATCTCTACTTGTTTGAAAATGATAAACCCTTGTTTGAAAATGATCCTTACAGTTCTCTCAGATAACAGATTCTTAACTGCTCCTACTATCAACTCTATTTTCATACTTTAGAATTATTGCTGAATTTTTCTGAAATGTTTAAATAGTAGATTGCCAATTTAACATCAGCCAATTAAGCTTGCTGACCTTCTCTAAGCCCATCCTTCACTAAATTGTGTTATGAAGTTAAAGTACTGCCTCAGCCCTTTTCCCCTTTTCATTCACTGTTTCTTGGCATAGATGTGTACTTAGCTTATGCCACAAAGTTCCTTGACACAGTGGTTTCAGAGTCACTGTTCACTAAATGCAGAAATAACTTTTCCTTATTAAGCACAGAATTCAACATATATCTATATTTATTTGTAGAGAAGCTTACCTGCAGAAATCAAAAAAACAACAAATAATTAAAGCAATATATTTCAATATCCTTTCAAATAAATGCACACTAGATAACATTACACTTGAAATGTATGCCAATTGATTCACACAGTCCTAAAAATATATCCAATCTAAATTTAAATGTTAATGACAGACTGGAAAGAGAAGACTAGGGACAAAAATATGAAATTGTAGTTTTATTCTTCACTTGTACATACTTCCTTACTTAATCACAACCAAACAGAATTGTATAGAATTGATAGAAGAAATGGAGAAATAAATTATATTGGCATCCTATTGTGCATCTCAATACAGATGTTGGCTTACTAGTTTGTATACAGTGGTGACCTAAACAATTGATAAATGCACATACACATATCCCAATTTGGGTGTGGTTTCATCTCCCAGCATATAGTTCAGAGAGAATGTTGGTGTTTGGATGAAGGCCCAGTTTAGGGCTAACTGTACTTCTACAAAGTAAACTGCCCATTAAGCCTGTCTCTTAATAGAATTTGGGCAGCTAACTTAATGAACTGAAATACAAGACAACCAGCTCAAACTGATTGGATCAGGTATTCTCTTCCAGTTCATCATTATAGAGCTTAAAATATCTGCTGCTGTTGCACCTGGAAAGAACTTAACTGGAAATTATTTGGTGAAGAAAAAATTTCAGCAGATCTTCATCTGAGATATTGGATGTGTACATAGCTTCACAGTACACCAACATACTCACAGCTGATCTAAAACAATGCTTCCTCAGTTCTGAATTACCAATCCTTTTCTTTACTTGAAATGTATTGATAACATTTCCATCATCTAGATCCATGCATGAGATTCTCATTAAATTCCACAAAGAGCTCAAGACCATCCCACCATGGAAGGGTCTGGTCCCTTCCATAGAATAAATACACAATTTTGATGTCATAGTGGATGATGAACTCAAAAACACTTTGTTAAACAGGAAACCTATAGGCTGACATGCATACTTTCATGCTTCCACATTCCATTTAGAATATACCACCTAAACAACTATAATCAGGATTTACAAAAAAAGCACATTTGTTCTGACTCACTAGGAAAATATACCTAATTGATGGAATTAAACAAGACATTCAAGCAAGATCAATACACAAATTAACAGAGCCATATTGTTTCCCAGGGATGATCTATTAAAAGACAAACCACAAAAACAGATTTCCAATGACACAGTTGAAAACTCAAGCCACTCAAATGCATTCTTAACAAGCATACTAAATGTGAGCACTGTACCTTCTGAGGCATTTGGTTATAGGCCCCTACTTGAATAAAAACAACCACAAGCCAAAGCTTGCTTCATCCCAAAATATTTAAATCCTGCATCAGTTGTACTCCTCCATATATCTGATGAAGTAAGCAGCAGCTCAGAAAAGCTTATAAACATTTGTTACTCTTAAAAGGTGCTATCAGATTCTTTGACATATAAAAAAGTATTAGGGGGAGGGGATTAATATGAAAGCCTGTAATAGAAAACTCCTAGTGAAACTAGATAATGCATCCATAAAATGTAATGTCAAGAGCTTTAAATGAACTGAAAGCAAAATCCATACATAAAGTTTTATCTAATGCTGGTTGCTCCGTTTGCAGCCTACAACAAAATATTTATGTATTTATTATTGTTAGACTTAAGTGACCAACTGATAGGATGCAGTTGTTAAATGTACAATTTTGTAAATAATTTGAATCCCTAATTAAACCAAATAAGAGTTTGGTCTTCTTCAAGAAATAAGTAGCTTTGTTTGGCATCATAGCCAAAATTTTGAAGTGTATTTTCTGCTTATACATTACCTTTGATTCTCCTCCTCCAAGTACATTCACCATTACTTCCATTACTGTCTCATGCATCCCCAGTGCCCTCATAAGATTAGGATGCTGATAAAAAACTTTATTGTTCATAATGTCCCTATTAGAAAAAGAAAAATTATAAAAAAAAAATTGAAATCTTAGTTTACATTTACTTATAAATTTTACTATCCAATCCATACCATTTAATATTTTTTTAAAAAAATAAAAATTAGGATAGCTTCAGTTTGGAGGGAGCAGCACATAAGTTGTAATTGTACCTGTGATACACACAGTGATAAATAATTGTTTCTAAGATCACCAAGATTGCCCAGAAAGGGTATATACAAGGTCAGTTAAGAAGTGTATGCTTAAGCTGTTTCCAATAAATTGGTTTTCTTAAAAAGTTTGTCATAATTCTGCTATAATAAATCTATTCAGAAAACTGGAATTTATCCAAAGTAACCCAGAGATGAGAATCTAAAACTATGGAGGGTCACAAACAAATCACTAGGGGTTCAAATACCATACCCACCCTGCCTGAACAAACTAGCTGTTGGCTTACCTCAGCAAAGTAGTAAAGCCCAGTTGAACAGAGCTCTGGTTTTGCCTTAGCAATTGCATATGGGATAAAAATAAATTCATCCTTTCCTTTCCCCTAAGCTGTAGCAGAAGTCATCACCACCATCCTAAGCAAAGCTGCTGGGACAACTTAACCCTGTAACTGCAAACAAATTCAGGCAAACCCCTTTTGTAGTGGGAGAAGAAAAGTAAAAGCACACAGAAACTTGAGGACTGGAGAAAGATAACAACCTCTAGCCCTGTCTGGTGATGTTACAATCTCTCATCTTCTCCTAATGTCACAAGGCTCCTAGGGAGGCTTTCTGAACAAGTATCCTTCTCTTCCCCAAAAGCTCTTAAAGTTAAGTAAATGAACCAATTTGTGCAAACAGATGAATTAAATTGGACTTGGATCTGTAATTTTTTAAGTGACAGTTTAAAGAATATTTTTTAAAAAAATAGGAAGATGCTTACTGCTTTTCAAATCAGTATGTCACAATCATCAGGTTTACTATTGGAGGTGCCAACCAGCTATAGAAAAATTTATCCAGATGCATATTTATATATTCAATTGCAAATCCAATAAAGGAAAAATACTTTATTTGGTGAATATTTGAGTGTTATACAATTCAAAAAACGGCAGGATATCAAATACCAATAAATTCTAGAATGACTATCTGCCCTTGTAATCACCAGGATTCAACCTACTGAGACCATGCACAATCAGAGGAGAGTTTTCTTTGGAAGAACTAATCATACAGGGCATTTCTCTTTTCTTTTCTTTTTGGGGGGAGGGATAGTTCCTGAGTGAGATAAGAATCTCAGGATAATTCTGGGAAGGCTCTACTTAATTTTACAAACATTAAAACATTAGGATCTCATCCTGGTTTTTAGACATAACAACTGAAGAATAACAGCTTCAGCATTTCAAAATCACAACATGGATCATTAAGCTTGCAAATATAAACAGGAAAGCAATTACTCATCTGAAGCATAAAGTTCTGAAAAGAATCATCATATCACTAAAAAGAGCAGTAAGAAAACCACAGTGACAAAGGCATATACCCAACAGCAACAATTCTCTGACAATGAACTTGGAGGACAATATAAGAGTCCTCTTAGTTGTCCCACATAAATAAAGCTGCATTTTATCAAACAAACAATCAGAAATTGAATATATTCTATACGATACTGGTGAGAAAGCAATAGGGGCAAAAGGTTCAAAAAATGCATCATGACATTATGATGAAAACACTGGAAGTTGTGTACTTGCATCAGACATCAGGACGTACATATGCAATCAGGGAATTCCAAGCCATCCTCAACCCCCTTTTTATATACAAAATCTTTTTAGCCCACCTCGCTAGTCTGCCGGGTTTTTTATTTTTATTTTAATGTTTTTATTTTATTTTGTTTTTAATGAATGTTTTTAGAGTTGTTCTTGTTAGCCACTGAGAGTCTCCGGATTTTGGCGGCATATAAATTAAATAAATAAATAAAATAAATCTGATGATATCACCACACACATGTCATTTTGGCATCAATATAGTTTGCTGAGAATGTTGCTCCCTTTTCAAAAAAAGATTTATTATTTATTTATCTAAGTGACTCACATGTTATACATCATAACTCTGAGTATCTGATAGTAAAAACAATCAAAACATAACATAAGCAATAAAAACCAGCACCTCAAAAATGCCCAGACCATAGAGTTCTAAAACAACACTCCCCAATAGATAATTGTAATCATTGTTCTCCAACCTCATCCTATCTTAATGCTTGGGGGAAGAGCCAATGTTTTAAAGCCTTCCATAAGATTAGTGTAGAATGGAGGCCTGCCAGATCTCAGGGGAAAGGATATTCCATAGGGTAAAGGCTGTTAACAAGAAGGTACACATTCTAGGCCCCACTTTATGACAATATTTAAGAAAAATAACCCAGAGTGCACTCATTGGTGGAACAGACTGATATTTCAGGGAGAGGTGGGCTCACAAATACCTGACTTTGTACCACACAGAGTTTTAACGGCGATAATCATCACCTTGAATTATACCAGGAAAGAAACTGGAAGGCAGTGCATCTCTCATAGCATTGATGTGATATAGGCAAAATGAGGAGGGGATTGTGTGCACCACTGCATTCTAAACCAGTTGTATTTTCCAGATGGTTGTCAAGGGTAATCTCAGGTAGAATACGCTGCAATAATCAACTCAGAAATGACAAAGGCATGAATGACTGTTAGCAAGGTCTCCCAATCCAAGAATGGATGCAGTTGCAAGTGCTCTTGAGCTGGAGCTGCAAGTCCAGGAAAAAGCTGCCCAAATTTTGTATCCACCCACCCCTAGCCCTCCAGAGGCCAACCACAGGTGCAACCAATGCTGTCTCAATCATGTATGAACTCAAATAGAAAATGATCCAGTGAAATTGAGTGCCCATCATCCTTTTAACAACCTTCCCAAAAATGGGAAAGTCGGAGATTGGTCAAAAATTATCCAATACTGTCCAGTCTAATATTGGCATCTTGAGAAAGGTGTGTATACCTGTCCCTTCATGGCAGTAGCAGCACCCCTGTCTGCAATGAGGCATTAATCAACACTTGGGTCCAACCACGTGCGAATTTCTGGAAGGCCTTAAGCAACCAGAAAGGTCATGGATCCAGAACACAGGGGCCCAAGCTCACAGCAGCAAGGATCCTGTCCTCTTCTTTAGTATTGATGATTTCAAATTCTCAAATAGCTGAGCTCAGACATATCTTGGTTTTTTCCAAAGTTTGTCTCTAGACAGAATCCAATACCAAACAAAGCAAAATTGTTGTTGTTGTTCAGTTGTGCAGTCGTGTCCAACTCTTCACGACCACAGGGATTGCAGCATACCAGGTCTCCCTGTCCTGCACTGCCTTCCGGAGTCCATCCAAATCTACACCCATCACACTGACTATGCTATCTAATCATCTCATCTTCTGCCATACCCTTCTCCTTTTGCCTTCAATCTTTCTCAGCATTATGGTCTTTTCTAATGAGTCCTCTCTTCTCATTATGTGGCCAAAGTATTTGAGCTTCAGCCTCAATATCTGACTCTCCAATGAGCAATCAAGGTTGATTTCCTGAAGGATTGACTGGTTTGATCTCCTCACAGTCCAAGGGACTGGACCCTCAAGAGTTTTCTCCAGGACCACAATTTAAAGGCATCAATTCTTCAATGCTCAGCCTTTCTTATGGTCCAACTCTCACAGACATACATTACAACTGGGAAAACCATAGCTTTGACTATACAGGTCTTTGTCGGCATGGTGATGTCGCTGCTTTTTAATATACTGTCTAGGATTGCCATAGCTTTCCTCCCAAGGAGCAGGTATCTTTTAATTTCACTGAAGTTGCAGTCACCACGTTCAGTGATTTTGGAGCTCAAGAAGGTAAAATTTGCCACTGCTTCCATTTCTTCCTCTTCTATTTGCCAGGAAGTGATGGGACCATTTTTTTTTCATGCTGAGTTTCAAACCAGCTTTTGCACTCTCCTCTTACACTCTCATCAAGAAGCTCTTTAGTCCCTCTTCACTTTCTGCCATTAGAGTAGTACTGTCTCATGTCTGAGACTGTTGATATTCTCTGGGCAATCTTAATTCCAGCTGGTGATTCATCCAAACCAGCATTTTGCATGATGTATTCTGCACATAAGTTAAATAAACATGGTGACAATATACAGCCTTGTCATACTCCTTTTCCTATTTTGAACCAATATGTTGTTCCATGGTTGGTTCTAGCTGTTGCTTCTCAACTAGCATTCAAGTTTCTCAGGAGACAGGTAAGGCAGTCTACACTCCCATCTCTTTTAGAATTTGCCATTATTTGTTGTGATCCACATAGTCAAAGGCTTTAGCATAGTCAATGAAGCAGAAGTAGATGTTTTTCAAGAATTCCCTCACTTTTTCCATGATCTAGCAAATGTTGGCAATTTGATCTCCAGTTCCTCTGCCTCTTCGAAAGCCAGCCTGTACATCTGGTAGTTCGCGGTTCACATACTGCTGAAGCCTAGCTTGTATTATCTTGAGCATAACCTTGCCAGCATGTGAAATGAGCGCAATTGTACGGTAGTTTGAACATTCTTTTGCACTGCCCTTCTTTGGGATTGGAATGTAAA
>JANHZU010000882.1:203826-214056 GCA_032468055.1 Acrochordus granulatus
AGCATTTCGTGCTAAGAGCGTTCTTCCGGAATGGACTAATCTCGTCTTGTGAGGCACCACTGTACTTAAAACTGTAGAAATGACAGTGGATTTTAGGAGTCCTCCTCCTATTTCTCCCTCCCTTACCATACTCAAAAACACAGTATCAACAGTACAGTCCATCCAGTTTCTGGGTTTTATAATCTCCCAAGACTTAAAATGGATGGCTAACACTAACGTCAGTGTTAAGTAGGCACATCAGGCGATATACTTCCTGCGTTAACTCAAGAAATTCAACCTGCCACGAGAGCTGCTAATATCATTCTACAGAGGAAACATTGAGTGTATCCTTTGTTCATTTATAACTGTCTGGTTTGGTACAACAACCATACAGGACAGGATAGACTCCAATGTACAGTCAAGATCATAGAAATAATAATCACAGCTAAAATAATGATCACAGCTGAAATGCCCTCCATAGAAGAACTATTTATTAAGAGGGTCAAGAAAAGGGCAGAAAAAATATGTGCAGGCCCTTCACACCCTAGACACACCTTTGTTGAACCTCTTCCCTCTGGTAGGGGCTATAGGGTATTGCATACTAAAACTACCAAACACAGAGACAGTTTTTTACCCCCGAGCCATTATACAGCTAAATGCTTGAACAATGCCTATATGTTACATGACAGATCACAAAGGCAAAGAATTCCAAATTAACCTATATGTGCATACCTACTTTTTTTTAATTCTATACTTATAATCTTCCTTTCTACTGTGCATACATACTTATTTTAATTCTATACTTATATCTTTCTACTAGCTGCATACCTACTGCTGTATACCTAAGTTGTTATATGATTATATTACTATTTTATACTGTTGTCTTGCAAATATACTTGAAAGCCACTGTACCAAGTTAAATTCCTTGCATTTCTAACCATGCTTGACCAATAAAACTATCTGTATCTATAAGAGGATAGCCCAAACTCTGACCCAAGATTTAACAAGAATGCAAATTAATCCCATGAGCCAGTATCAGAACAAAGTTGCAACCAAAATGGAACAATTAATCCTGATGATGGTTTAGAATTCATATTGCTCCAAGCACATGGACTACAATTATTACTTCTGCTGCTACCCTCCAACACCAAGCATATACCTCTCTCTCTACAACCCTCCTTGTTCAATGTGAAATGAGTGCTCCATTTTCTACCTAAAAATATTGCACCAATACATGCCATGTTTATGCTTATACTGTGGAGAATCTGGATATTTGGCACAATAGTGCCCTTCTAAAACTCCCCCTTTTGAAGTGTTAACATTTGTGTCACATTTATTTATATACTGTAGTTGTAAGCAGTTGGACAAAACACTACAGATCTAGCCTTTTGGGAAATGAGTTCATATCAGAGCTACCCATGTATTAAATAGAGCTTAGACATGTTCTCTTCACACTAGAGACTTAAATGGACTATGCATGTTCTACAGAATCCAGTGCCAACTTCATAAAATCCTTCATCATATATAAGTACATTTTTCTCACAGAACACTTTGTACACAGCTTAAGATTAGAACAGTGCAAGCAAAGATATTTGCTGTGATACTCTGTGGAAGCAGAAGTTGGATTTTGAATAAAATAAATCAAGTACTTGTCAAGGCTCAAATTCCTACTTCAGCCACATTGTATGAAGATCTAGCCCTCTGGAAAATATTCTAATGCTGGGATAGGTAGAAGGAAAGAAAGGAAAAAGGTAGCAGCAAAGTAGATGGACTCAGTTACAGGATGGCAGATCTAAAGAACCAAATTGCAGTTCACAGGACTTCAGCATACAACTACCACTTCATACTGTGAGTTCCTCCTTTCTATCTACCAATTATACAGTCTATGTTTGGAAAAGGAAAAGCACAGACCCTGAGATTGTGCTATCAATCTCATTCATGAAGCTCAGATGCTACAAAACATCACTAATCAATGTCAAAAATATAATTGTCTTGCCTAAAGGAGTAATGAGAACTTGCAGAAAGACTTTATCTATCTTCTTCTTCCCCTGCAAATTCTCCAGTCTTTACTGTTAAGACTCCAGTCTCACTCCCAGTAGTTTACAATTTACTGGTTCCTTTAATTTAAAATAATTCTGGATCATTGTTTTCTTCCTCTTATTCCTTGGCTTTTGTAACATCTTCAGAAAACCCATGTTTTCACCAAATTAAATTGTAAGCTATCTTGAGATCTAATTCACATCATAGAATGGAATGAGTATTTAACTGCCTTTAATTCCTAACATAACAAGTATAAATCCACAATAATGACTTTTGGAATCCACAAAGCTCCAAAATCTTCCAAAGTGTTGTGAATCATACTTTTCCGAACCAACTGTATATTTTTCTGATTACTTATTTGGACAATTAGCTTATTTAACTTGAGGATCCCATTCCCAATGGGCAAAACGTAGGGCAGTCTATACCATCTCTACAACCACAACCTCTATCTTAAGCTAAAATAGGAATTTTGATCTGCCTGCATTGGTTTATTTGGACTACCACATTTCCTAAACTTCAGATGCTTCCAACTAAATCTGAACCTATTCTATCCTGGATTCCACTCCCTCCCCTAATATATACTATTAAGGATATACAGTATTTTCATGACTTCGCCATTTTTTTGTTATTTTGTTCCTAATTTTATTACTTTAACTGTGTTGCTTATTCATCATACCAAAAAAGAGGTTCACTTCAGAAAATATTCTGAGACCCAACAAGTCTTTCTCCTGTTCAAACGTGCACTCACTTCCCAGCCCAATTTCTGTCCACATCCCATTTGCCACTTTGTTATTTAAGTGATGCTTTGATTTGGGGACTGTGCTCATATATCTGCTTCAGAGTCATACCATGCTTCCCCATACATTTCTTTTCCTCATAGTTCCTTTCAGCCAAGGGTAATTATTGTATTTTTAACAAAAATAGATGGATCATAAACACACTTTTCAACAATGGTATCATCTTTTCAAAAATGCAGGAGCACCCTCAAGATTTAAGCTGACTACAGAAATGTGAAACATTTATTGTCAACTCAGCCAGGTAAACTAGACAGAAAACATAACTAGGGAAGCTAATTCTACTTTATTGTAAGGCTGAATTAACAGAATCTTGCAAATATGAAGGTACAAATTTCCCACAGCCACTTTTAAAGGGCTGAACAATTTGGACTGGTCCTTTTTAAGTTTCTTCTTCTGACTGTTAAACCACTGGGGACTCCTGCTTCTCTTCTCTGATTGTTTCCTAGGCAGCATCTCTTCCCCTCATCCCCCAAAATCATCAACACATTCCATCACACTTACAAACTTCTCATAGACTTATATTTCATACCATGAGGTGGGCATAATTCTTCTCCCATTCTGAATTCCAATTCAATCTCATTTCTAATAAACACTTAAAATTTCTGACATGTTTGAGAGATTTTCATCTAATGAACTTTGCTCATCATCCATGGTCAGATTATGAAACACAGAGAACAAATGCCATTTTTGAGCAATAACTTCATTGCTAAGTAAGAGGAGTGCAATCTTTATTCCCCCATACATGCCCTTCACCTGTATATAAGGGAGAAGTGGAAACATTATAAAACACTGTTTCCCTTTCATAAACCTCACAGACCATCCAGAAGGATTCATGCTTGATTTACCAAACATTGCTGAAAGACCCAGGAGGAAGAACAGATTCTCTCCACCCACATAACAATTTTTATGACAAAAATTCATAAACCTGGACAATCAATCCTGTTTTTATCCCATGCTGAAAGGAATCAAAACAATTCATTACCTCTAGGAATGTCTTTAGAGGAAGTCTTCTCCAGAACCTTCCTTAGAAGAGAAAACTGGATATTGAGTGGTAACTGTCTAACACAGTTAGATCAAAAGATGACCTCTTAAAGACTGATTGTACCACTGCCTTTTTCAAGCAGGAGGCATTACCCTCCCCTTCCAAGACACACTAATAATCGGGTTTCTCTGTGCTACTATAGATACTACTTCTTTCTGTGTATGGCCTTCCAATTGTCTCAATAAAGCTATTGATGTAGAATTATTGTCTCTGCTTAGAAATGTGTTATAGTCATATCTTGCTATCTGTCACCAATAAAGGTAGAATATATATTATATAAATAGATAAAGGAAAAAAGTAACATGTTAAGAAACAGCACATCAACAAAATAGCTGACTTCACAAATCATATTCAACATACTATTCAACAATAACGTACTTTGTTTTGTTTAAGGTAATATATAGTATGAATCATTATGTTTATTGTGTGAAACTATAATGTTTATAAAATAAACCACATAACTTAGAGCAATAGGAGACCCAGGGCAGAATGTGAGAATTTGAAGATTTTTACATTTTACCAATTCAAAAGAAAATCAAAGCAGAATAAAATAAACAGTTTGGGGCGTGGTTGCTGTCTGCAGGATTTGCCATCTATTCATGTTTTTTATTCCATCTCTTATTCATTTGTTAATATACTGAATTTCCTATTTTTATTTGATTTGACTGTATACCGTTCAGTTTAGATTGGGAAGATAACTAAAGTGAATAAATTAAGTTAAATTAAATTAAATGGGGGTTATTGCAAGTATTTACCTTGGAAGATCGAAAACAAAATGCTGTAGATTTCACATCAGCTTTTTCTTTGTCTGTTAGAATAAGACTTTTGTCATCCATGAGATTTAAATATTTTCCCGTTGTTATATGTCTTAATCTGAATGGCTGCCCCCATCTAATGTGACTTCCACTCCATCTAATAAAAATTAAAATTAGCATATATAAATAATTTTAAATACTAAGTATTAAATTAAAACATGATTTAAATGTACCAACTAAAATATAGCCAACATTTTATAACAACAAAATATTATTGTTTCATTAAATTTTATTTCTAGAATCAAAGGTATGCTGAAATACCAAAGCAGTGATATTTCAAATGTAAGACATTTAAAGCAGACACCAAGTTACCTACTAAGAAAACTTGCTAATTTCAATAGAAAGCCAATCTAAATATTTTCGTGGAGCAGATTTATGTTAAATCTCATATTCAGATCACAGAAGTAGCACACATGGCCATCAAGATAAACAGATCTGCATCCACCAAATCAATGTAAAGAAATAAGACCTGTAAACTCCATATAGGAGACATTTTAGTGGATTCTGTTTCATTTATATTTAAATGATATATTTAGAATATTGTAATAACAAATTCAGTTCACAAAAACATATTTTCCAGATTTGGTTCATATAACAATTGTCCCAGTATCTTTGAAACAAAAAAACAAATAACAGGTTCCATTAAGCCCATTGTTGTTGTTCAATCACTAAGTTGTGTCTGACCCTACACAACCCCATGGACCGTAGCATGCCAGGCCTCCCTATCCTCTACTATCACCCAGAGTTTTCTCAAATTCTTGTTCATTGTGTTGATTATGCTGTCTAACCATCTCATTCTTTGCTGTCCTCTTCTCCTTTTGCCTTCAGTCTTTCCCAACATCATGGTCTTTTCCAATGAATTCTCTGTTTGCATTTGGTGGCCAAAAATACTTCAGCTTCAGTATCTGTCCTTCCAATGAACAGTCAGGATTGTTTTCCTTTAAGATTGATCTGATCTCCTTGCAGACCAAGGGACTCAAGAGTTTTCACCAGTACCACAAGTCAAAGGCATCAATTCTTTGACACTCAGCCTTCCTTATGAGCCAAATCTCACAGCCATACATTACTACTGGGAAAACCAGAGCCTTGACTATGCGGACCTTTGTCGGCAAGGTGATGTCTCTGCTTCTTACTACACTGTTTAAGTAAATCTTAATTAATTAATCCATCAATTCTTGTTTAGTCAGAGAAGAGTAATGAGGAAAATTGGGAGAATAGAAATTAAATTGTTCAAAGAAAGATTGAAAGAGGTAGGTACATTTAATTTTGTGGAGAAAGGAATATGATTATACTCTTCAAATGACTTGAAGGAAGGAAGGTAAACACCTGTTCTTTCTCATTGTTTTGGAGTAAGTTACGAAAAGGCAAATTTCAAGTGAGTGTTAGAAAAACTTCTTAAGTTCTTAGGAGGAGTTTAATGTTGGAACCAATTGGCAAGAGACACTAAATGAATTGTAAATAGTGCTTTGTAAAAGCAGGTAAGTATATCTCACTTGACATACATATTCTAAAAAGGACTGTATTAGTTGCTTTGGAGATGGCAGCTATGAGAAAGATAGGTTGAAATTATTGTTTTTTCCTAGTTAAAAATAATTTGAATTAGCTGGGGTTGGAGTATGATAGTGATCTTTTTGAAAACTATTTTTTTGTTGGTCTGTCCAGGATATGTTGAAGAATACTACGAAAGGCCACCCAGACAGGCTGCCTCTACAGATGGCTCTCACAGAGCTTGAAACTTTGGCAGAGAAATTAAATGAAAGGAAAAGGGATGCAGATCAACGTTGTGAAATCAAACAAATAGCCAAAGCCATGAATGAGCGTTATCTGAACAAGGTTTGGAGTCGCACTTCTTTTATCCCCTATTTCTTTTACGAAAGACGTTTGCTTGAAAAATGTGTACAACTACCTATCTCACAAAGATAACCCTGGACAATGTACTGAGGCTGAAACCAAAAATAACATGATTTATAAAATCAGTATACAAACCATATTATGACACATTCTGGAGCTGAAAATCCATTCCCTTTCAATCAGTAAACACAATCAAAAGGTCTGACCCCACTTCTGGGCCTAAATGCAGGTCTCTGAAAGTCCAACAGGGTTAGGGCTGTTCAGATCTCTGAAGGAATGCTGTTCTCCAGAGCAGGTGTGGTGACAGAGAAGGTATAACTCCTAGGTCCCACCAGGATGAGTGTTTACTAGACAGACCTGGAACATGCCAGCTTTGGCTTTCTTAAGTATTCACAATATACAGCATATTTTATACAAATAAATCCTATTTGTTTCATGGACATTAACTGCCACCATGTTGATGGTACTGAACTTTGTTTTCTATCCTAAATGGGAAATAGGAAAAAAAAAAGCCAAACACGAACATGTATAATGAAGATAATAGATGGCTGAACTCATTTGATAGGTTTACAATGCTCTGAGCATCTTCTTACATTGATATTCTGGAGACCAACCAGTTCTGTGACCTCAGGTTTTCATGAATCACAATTACTTTATTAAATGAAGAGAGTAAACTCCTATGCCAGTTTTGTCCATCAGAAATAATTCCTGACTAACCAGTTATAATTTTCAGGGCAACAAGCAATTCTGGGAAATTTTATGTCTTATCTTTGGAGCTACTGTCTCTTTTGGAGTACACTCAGGCCAAAATAATTATTCAAAAAATGGTATAATTCTAGAATGAGGCAGCCACAATCTAGCTCACATTAGAGCTTACATAATTTATTATAGATGGGAACTAGGCAGATATTTGTATACTTTATCTTCACCTGTGTAGCAACAAAACCAAGTTTGATGTTTTACCCTCCAGTTTTTAATGGGATTACAAAGTCTCCATGTGTATAAGCATAATACTTATAATATACTGAGGCCATCAAGTATGTGTTTTTACACTACCTCTATTACATGTGGGGAGGGTGTGGTGACATGAGTGGTTAAGATGCTGGGCTTGTCGGTTGGATGGTCAGCAGCCCAAGTTCGAGACCCAAGTATTGCCATGCAACAGGCTAAGATCCTGTTGTCTGCTCTAGCTCCTCCCAACCTAGCAGTTTAAAGCATGTAAAAATGCAAGTAGATAAATAGATACTACCTTGGTGAGAAGGTAATAGTGTTCTGTGCACTTTGGCATATAGTCACAGTGGCCAAATGACCATAGAAGTGTCTTCAGATTAATGCTGCCTCTTCAGCTAGGAAGTGGAGATGAGCACCACTCCCTAGAGTCTGCCATGACTTATTACATATGTAGATGAGAATCTTTAATACTTCGTTTCTCGGTATAGGTTATGTTAAAAGATTTGTTCTTGATTTTCTCTTCTCAGATTATGAAACACTGATTACATATAATGTTGTCTGAGTTTGCCTCGCAGCAATTAAAATTTGCAAGTAGATAATTAAGAATACTAGGCATGGATAAACTTAACTGAGAATTCCTCCTTTATTTTTTTTTAATCTTCATCTGTTTTTACATCTTTTTTGTGGGCCTTCAGAGCCCCCCACCTTTAGTTTATAGTCCTACTATTAATATTTATCTAGATAGATTTTAATGTTTGAATATTATAGTATTGTATTAGTAATCAAGCTTTTACTTAATATTCTCTCTTTGGAGTATCATTGTTTCCAATGAAATGAGTGTAGTTGTTCCTGATTGTATTTTATGTTGATCTGTGATTGAAATGAAGGTTTGATTGATTAATACCTGATGATCTATACTATAGATATAAAATTATAAAGGGAGAATTTTATTATGTAACAAAATTAACAAAATGCTATGGATTTATGAAACTGGTTCATACAATTTTTAAAGGAATATATTCATGCATAAAAATATTGTGTTATGAAATCTTTTTTTATTATTAGTTACTCAGCAGTGGCAACAGGTACCTCATCAGAAGTGACGATATGCTAGAAACTGTTTATACAGACAAAGGAGAGATCTTAAAAACCAAAGAACGACGTCTGTTTATGTTAAATGATGTACTGATGTGTGCTACTGTGCATATTCGGTAAGATTCTAATCGTACTCTATAAAAGAATTGCTGAAAACATAAGAAGTTTTTGGATTGGGTACACATGCATTGGGAATTTTTATTTTTTGTTCTATATGACTCCATTCTGCATAGTTTATGGTTGTATGTATAGCATGAATATAGGTCAGGATTCTAGCTCAGTAGCAGAGCACCTTCATGGTATTGTACGCAGAAAATCCATGTTCATCTCTGTGGCTTTGGGCAAAACTGCAGGGTAGGAGACATTGAAATCAAAGGTTGAAAAGCTGTAATTGAATGATTATCTCGCCTTCCTTCCTTAAATAAAGAACAAAAACAATATATTAAGGGTTGTATCGACCTGATGGAAGCAAGGATGTTTTTCAAGGCTAGAAGGGCATAAAGAGATATAGTGAATGGTATTAGGGGTAACTGAGGTTAAGTTAGATTTCCTTTTCTTGGCAACTTTTCTCCTCCCCATATTACATTTCCCTAATGAACAAAACAGTGTATTAGGTAATTGAATAATAACAATAAAGAAGATACTATAAGAGCCAGAATGGAATGGGTATTTATTAAATCAAACTGATGTAGAGGCAATAAGATATGTAAGAGATAATTTAAGAACTAGACGCTTTTTATTAATTCTTTAACCTCAGGAAAAGAAAATGCCAAATTCCCCATTGTCCACTAAAAGAAAATTCATCAGTCATACAGGATTAGAATGCCTTGATGAGATAAGATCCACAATTTCACAGGACCAGGTTCTGCTACTTATTCCTGGCAAAATTTTGTCTTTCAGAAAATAATCTGGAATATCCCAATCTAGAGGAGATTGATGCTTATATTACTTAAAATCTTTCATCTCCAAAAAGCAATGGTGTTTTTATCTAGTCTTTTAGTTAGAGCATCTTTATTGAAAAGTGCTTTTTGAAACAGTTTCCAGTTCTAGAATTGTAAGATTAATTCTGGTCAAATATTTTGCTGATCAGCTTGCTACTTTTTGAACTGCTGCAAGATGTGTGCATCTTTCTCTCTAAACACTCTGTTTCATTTTTCTTCACTGGAATTAAACCAGAAATGCACAGTGTATTCCTATAAGGAAGGAAGTAAAAGAACAAAAAGAAAATAAGCTGTTAGATCACATCCCTCTAAATGACCTTTTCAACTCTTGGTTTTGCACTGATCCTCACAGATAAAATTTCATTTTTTCTAAAGCACTATAAAATCAAGATAATAGAAATAAGATCTATGCAAGGGTTCCCCAAGGTGTGTCAATGTTGAATCACAGGATCAATGGGATTATCCAAGAGATCAATGTGGTTGTTATTATTAATCATGGTGCTAGTTAAAGTAGGATTTTTAAAAATTATTTTCATACAGTGTTTAGGGATCAATGAAAAATATGAAACTTCATGAAGCTGAGGAGTGTGGAGACTCCTAGTCTGTACCAATATGAGAAAAGTGCAAGTTTAAAAGTCAACAGGGTAAAAAAGTATTTAGTCAGCCACCAATTGTGCAAGTTCTCCCACTTAAAAAGATGAGAGAGGCCTGTAATTGTC
>JANHZU010000882.1:226748-249346 GCA_032468055.1 Acrochordus granulatus
AAAAGCAGGCATCTGGATTGGATTTTTCAAGTAGAAGACGTTTCACCTTTTATCCAAAAGGCTTTCTCAATTCTTCAGAATGTATCATCTATTTTTACTCAAACTTCCTAACATCTTGGACAGGGTCTTCAGTCGAGTTTGCAACCAAACACTTTTTCATATGACACATAGGAATATAATTTACATCTTAGAACTGTAAAGTTATATGCCTTAATATATGTTTATTTTAATATGCTCAGTTGTGACTATTTCTCATTATCTTAATATCTGTTCTGTGATAACCAGCTCAGACCTGAATGTGGAAGTTAATGCCAAGAGCAGAAGAAGAAAAGTTTTTTAATGCTTTGAAGACCAATGCCCAAGTTAGAATCAGAACCATACCCATCTATATTCATGGAATTAAACAAGTGCCATCCTGAGGAGACTTCATAGGCTGAGCACCATTGAAGTATGAGCAGATCAGCACCAGTTGATCAAAAACTGGTACCTAGCACACCCAAGAAAGCTGTTGAGTTGGAAACACCATTTACAGCCATCCAAGTTGTCACTTCATATTGAAAACTTAGGCCTTCTTCATCTACACTTCCTGTTTTGTGCCTGCTCTCTCATCTAATTCATTTATGATAGTTTTTCCAAATCACATTCTACTATATTACTATACTTACTGAAATCAAGCAAACAAAACATCAAAAGCACAAAGGTGTCAGATACAAAAGTAAAAAGTTCTACACTGGAGGAAGCTTAAGATAACTGAAAAAAAACCTTTCACATGAGTTTTAGAGATACTATATTTCAGGAAAATATTTTTTTCCACTGAATTAAAAGAGACCTTAGGCAAGAGGAAAATCTTAAGATTACCTAAATCTTGAATACATGGGCAGAAAAGTTAATTAATGTTAAACAACTTTACACTTGCTGCTTCTTAATTCCCATAAAATTATATACATATATATTAGGGCTGTGCACACTTTGAAATTTGGAATGACTGAATAAGACCACACTACTGTTCATTAAACCATTTTTTTCAATCTTTTGCACAGAAGTTGATGAAAAGATAAGCTTGCTTTAATTAACAGCAGACAGGTGTCAGTGCTCACATCAGCCCAAAGCAGTTCTTTCAAATGAATTTCAAACCATATACAGTTCTAATTTATATTGAAAATTCCTTTGCTTTGCAGGTATACTACAGAATTTATTCATGTCAGTATTAATGAAACTTTACTAGATCACTGAAAAACTTTTGATCAAAATGCCTATATGTACATGAGTATATAATTATGCTATTTCAGTGACTGCTCTTAATGACCTTTGTTTTTGCTTATATGTTTAACAAACATTTACCTTCTCTGTTCTTCTCCATGTTCTCCTGAAGGAACCGTTAGGCATTCATCCATATGACCATGTAATAACCTCAGTACATCACCTCCTATTAGATAACCTATAATGCAGAGCAAATGAAACACTGTATATTTTAAGATTATTCCTAATGTATCTCAATATAATTTTTTACCAAATTTCTAGATATTCTGTAAGGGCCTTGATATTAATTCAGAGTTTCTCCCCTGATTTATGTTTTGTATTTAATTTTCAAAAGACTATACAGTACTTTTCAAAAGATTATATACCCTTTGTATATCCATAACTGTCTAGTTCGGTGCAGCAACCTGCAGCTCAGGGAGAGATTCCAATGAACAGTCAAGACTGCAGAAATAATAATTGCAGCTAGCTTGCCCTCCATGGAGGATCTGTATATTGAGAGGTCAAGAGAAGGGCAGAGAAGATATCTGCAGACCCCTCTCTTCTTGGACATAAATTGTTTGAACCTCTTCCCTCTGGATGGTGGCACTGTAGGGTATTGCATATCAAAACAGACATAGACACAAGTTTTCCCCCATGCCATCATTCAGATGAATACTTAACTCATGCTATGTAACAGGACACAAAGTGCAAAGAATTCTAAACTAATCCAGAAGTTTTGTCTTAAGTGTATGCATAATGATCAATAGATTGTGGTTCTAATTTTATGCTTTACTATATTCATTTTCTATGGCTACATATTTTGGATGCACACTTTCCTGTTGAATACATAATTTTGTTTGTTTATATGTTATTTTTATTTTCTGTTGTCTTGCAAGTACACTGAGAGCTGCTGTACTGGAGTCAAATTCTTGCATGTCTAATCATGCTTGGTCAATAAAGTATCTGAATCATAGAAGACAGAAAGTAAGTGTTCTTAAAACAAATAATTTGAAGGGCTGTACCATACTTCTAAAAGAACTGATTAAGCCTCCATTCAAACATTTAATCTTTTCAAATATTCATGAAAACTTGTCAAACAAACCAGTGCAAAAGAAACTGAGCATTTTTCTGTGCTAAAAATTTTAACATGGCTTCATTAATAGTACAGAAAAGAGAACCAGTTTGGTGTAGGTTTAGGCGTCAGGCTAAAAACTGGGAGACCATGAGTTTTAGTCTTGCCTTAAGGCTGGTTTAGATTTCTCTGCAACTGCATGTATTTGCTGTTCAGGGACAGTTGCACACCTGTCCCATTCATTCTCCTGCAAACCTGAACATTGCTGCTAGGGGGTGCTCAAACAAAAAAGTTGCCTTCTGACCACCTCCCAGCAGGAATCAACCAATCAGTGTACAGGATGAGCACCACCGGACAATGTGCAGTTGAGATTTGGGAGGTGTGCACGTTTGACTGTATGCAACTGTCTGCAATCTCCACTTATCCAAAAATCCATGCACTGCATTGGTACAGTACATGTCAACACTAAAGGCCAAAACCTTTAAGCATGAAACCAGCTTGATGACCTTCCGCAATTCACTCTTTCTCAGTCCTAGGAAGGAGGCAATGGTAAACCATTTCTGAAAAACCTTGCCAAGAAAACTGCAGGGACTTGCTAGGCAGTCTATGAGAACTGTACAAGTTTGAACAAAAGAAAAAAAAATCAACATATTCAAAGGGATCAAAAAAATAGCACAGAAAAGGTTGAAAGAATTTTCTACAACAAAAACTTAAAATAGCTTTCTTTCCACAAGGCTAACTATTATATTGTTGTCAGCATAAATGTACACATGTTGCTTATTTTTTATTAATACTTATTATCTGATAGACAGCATGGCACTTTGGCATTTTTTTCACGGTGAAAGTATTACATGTAATCACAGTAACGGTTTAGCAGGAAAATATGAATCTGTGATTCCTATCTATTTTATATATGAAAAAAGCAAAGCCAAGTCACCCTTCATGCAACGTCTCCCAAGACAAATTTTATGGTATGCAAAAGAACAGGTATTCTTCTAGTTTATAAAAGATTTGCTAGTAGGTGGCTAAGAGGACTCTAAAAATATCAGAGCTATTTGCCAAACACCCACTTGCCTTCTCTTTCCTATTTATTATGAATTTGTTCCTGCATAAAGCTGATTTTATAACAGGCAGCACAACCATCTGCCTTATTTTCTTTTCTAAATGGATTAATAAAAAAATCTGGAAATTACTTATTTTATATTGCAGCTCTTTATAGGGGATTGTTATTGATCACATTACTGAAACAACAAACTTAAAGCATAATGACCATTATTAACAATACTACCTTGAGCTACTTCACTTCCTGAGCTGATTGGGGCAACACTCCAAAGTGTTTGTTGGAAAGCTGCATCAACACGCAAGCTGCTGTTGCCATAAGATAAATGCTGCAATCATTGGATAAAGAAAATAAAATTTTGTATTAGAATAATACAAAAACAGATAACAATCATCCTGCAATTGCAGTTGTTACATACTTCAGTAGTATTTGCAAAATTATACAGATGTCCAGCATTGTAGTGTATAAAATATCAATTGAACATACTGTTCAAGTTTCTCATCTCTCAAATAACATTCAGAGTTTCAATAGCTCTACACCAGAAGTAAACTAACAGTAAAACACCAGTATAGCAGGTTCAAAGCAAGTTAATTATTCCACAAGCACCTTCCAAATTTCCTTCTCCACTTCAAAAGTATTTTAGTCATTCCCTGAAATTCACAATGAAAAAAATTAACCTCACTGTAGAAGCAAAACAACAAAACAATTGTGGGGTGTTGCTAATCTATAATATGGCTTGTTTTGTTTGTACATATTTATAATCCCAGCCACTATGGCTTGTTTAATATATCAAGGCTTAAACAAAGTATGACTTATCACAAAGTTGGAACAAAGCAACTTTGTTCCAGAATAGTTAAGTGAAGTAAAAATAGTTACAGTGAAGTATACTATACATTCTACTATTTTAGAAGAGTCAACTTATATCCAACTTTATTAGTATAATAACTAGATGCAAAAGCTCTTAACAAGTGCAACAGTCTCATAAACTAAAAATGCCGTAAGTATGACTAAGCTAATGTTTTTTCATTTGCCATTTCTAAATCTAGCAAAATTACAGAAAATGTTATTTCAGTTAACAGTTACATTTCAAATAATCTTTGAAATTTCAGAATTAAGCTTTGTTTAATTGAATTTGCTATTTTAATTGAATTTGTTTAACTTAGGATTTTCCTTGCTAAATGTGCACCAGAAAATAACTATCAGTAAAAGAACTTTCTCTTTTTTTAGACAGAGTTCCTAGGGACAGAAAAGAGTTTATTACTACTGTTTTGCAGGGGAAATAGGTAGGTGGGTGTATGTAGTTCAAGAGGAGGCAATTCTTCATCGTACTAAGCCTTGAGCTGAGAGAGACCAAGCCAGGAATGGCTTGGTTCAGGGAAGATCCTTGCTGAACAACCAGTGATATTCGGTTAACAAGGCAGTAGGGAATGCTGGGATTGCCATCACTATATGATGCAGTTTCGTGATGTTTTGTCTAACAACCACATTGCTAGGTGACAGAAATTCCACTCCCAATCAAGAGTTTGAGAACTACCTGTATCACTGTCCCAAGCAACTGTGACCCAAACAAATATTTGTATACTATATTATAATAAATATAAACAATCAGATATGGGAAGAATCTTTTCAAGAGCGGCTATAGAAGTTACTCATTTATTCTTTAATTTTTTAATTTAATTTGTATTTCTTATTAACCTAGGTTTATGTATTCCCAAAAATATATCTAAAATGTTCATACTTCCATATTTTTAAGAATACTATATTTATTGCATAAGCTATTATTCCATTTTGAAAAGAAATAACATAAATATCTACTCTCACAAAAGAAGTCTATCAAATAGTCATGATTTCGCACCTTAAAGCATCAGGTGATGACTTAAAAGAGCAACTAAGACACCAGGAAGAACTATAATATCACTCAAATTCTATTGAAAGCACAATATTCTCAAAATACAGTAAATATACTAGAAGTCACCAAGTATATCTGAAAAGTTATAAATTAATTATATAAATAAGCTATGCAATTATCAAGCAAAATCAAGCTCCCACCGAAAACATTTATTTATTTATTTAATGAATATGGATTCCATCTGACTCCAACCAACTTTGGGCAGCTACTCAAGTTCACTTTTAAGAATAGAGAAAACATGAATTTGTCATAAATGCAGGCTGTCCTCAGTTAACATCACTTGTTCAGCAATCATTCAAGTTGTGATGGTGCTGAACGAGTGCACTTACAACCAATCTTCAAAGAACCAGCCATTCTCACAGCACCTCCCATGGTCACATGACTGCATTCTATGTGCTTGGCAACTGGCTTGCACTTAACAATAGTTGCAGTGTCCTATGGTCACAAAATCACCACGTTCTCTGCCAACTTCCCACAAGCAAAGTTAAGAGAAAAGCTAGCAGGGAAGTCACAAGCTATGCTGGTAAGTCTCTCCCACTCCTGTTTTTTTCTTCTAAGGACCCCAGCTATGGAATGTGAGATCCTGGGATCTCATGCTCCATAGGATGCCCTCACATGTCCACAGTTGTGTGGTGCTGTGGCAACCTCTTGAATGCCTTCCCACCCTCCACAGTGGCCATCCACAGCATAGCCTTATGCCAAGCCACAACAGCAGCCATTTGCACATCTACCTGCCCATGGCAGCAGCTCTCCTCACTTCAGCTGTGCTGATGCAACAGCCATTTGCACACCCTCTTATCTTCCGGAGCACCTTCCCCATGTCTGGCTGCACTCATGTCGCACAGCAGCAGTCACTGCCCACCAACTTGCTTGCAAGCTGCTTAGGATTTGCAGTTTCCTGCTGTGTTCTCCACTGATTTTGCTTGCTGGAAGCCAGAGGAAGTCATGAATAGGTCCTTGTTTTAACAATCTGTGATCCTTACTTAACAGCAACAGGGCATTACCAGGATTGTCATAACTAAGCAATGTGATCAAGTGACATCACACTTTATGACTGCATTGCTAATTACTATCGTTAATTGAGGACTACCTGTATGTTAGCTGCCTTTTTAAACTTTTCAACAAGAAAAGCATAGTGATCTAAATATAAAAAATATTCAAAAATTACACATTAATAAATACTCAACTTCCTGACTCACTTCTATCTTTCTTATACTTTAAACCTATTTTAAAGTATTTTGGAAAAACTCCCTTATGGTAAGGATTTCAGTGCCAGCATGGATTGGATAAGAGTATAGCTGAAACATACAATGTTTTGACTTTTACATGTTATGTATTATGTATTTTTTTCATACTCATTTTTCTATTTATTTAAATTTTATTAAATAATGTATAATTATACTCTATTCTTCATTACTTACCAAATATCTTTCTGAAGAAACACTGACAAGGATGAGATCATCCCCAACACGCACTTTTTCTCCTTCTGAACGCTGTTTGGAAGCAGGATGTATAGTCCACCAGCAGGCTTCCCCTACATTGAAATGCACTATTTTATTGTGCATCTACGATTGTGAATATAACTATTGGCATAATATTAATAATGGTCTGCAACAATGAATTACTAGCAGTCCACGTTAAAACACTGTCGCTTTGTCTTAAGATACTTCCATATAAAGCTCTTTGTGGGTCATTTCTGCTCCCTAATCACTTACTGTTACTGACTTCTTTTTCCTAACTAATTTAATTTTTCTAAGAATGCCATAACCAGTTAGTGTTCACACAAGCTAACCACTACTAGAATTCAAAAAAGGCAATTTAATAATTCTTGAAAATGATTTCGAATAAAATAAGTTGCTAGTACCATTATCATCCTTGTTTCAGTACATACATATATTTGGTAATGTGCAAAATAATGTGCAAACAGCTATATTTTCTTCTTTTAAAAGTCTCTTGCAAACAATGAAGCTTGCAATCAAGAACTTTTTCTAGTAACTGAACCCTACTTGCACATTGCAGTAACATTTGAGTAAGAGAAGGAAATATATTGTATATATTGAAAAGCACTGTGAAAGAGCCACTGTAGGTAGGAGGGAGGAGACAGGCTAGATAGGATCACAACATTTCGAAGGAAAAACAGATATATTTCAGTTTTAAATAAAACAATGCAGAACCATAGAGCTCCCAAAATCAGCCAACATCATAAGTTAGATCTGGAGTTAATTCTTCACAGTTCCAGAATTCTGAGTAGAACTCCACTTAGGTAAGTTTTGTCTATTAACATTCCATTGTATGCCTTTGGCCAAAGTTATTTTAAAAATTTCAAAACACAACAAATTACATGAATACTGGGCAAACTTTAAATGTTATACCCTGTATTCTACAGTTGATAGTGACCCATATCATTTTCAGGAATACATAACAGTGATATCTGCCTACAAGAATGATGCTGCAAGAAAGCAAGAAATAACTACAACTGCAACTGACAGTGATAAATGCTGTTGTTTTTAGCATTCCTCCCAGAGAGTTGCTGGGTCTGCTTGTTTTTGCAGTAGGCTAATCTACTTCTTACAGTGAAAACATCAGTGAACAAGGTAATAAAGGATTTTGTTTATGAGATGGTTTGTCACAGAGTTTAACCTTGCTTTGGCTGAGAGGGAACGGCTGGCCCATTGTTACTCAGCTGAATTCTTGTCTAAGAAGCTTCAGCTTCTGCACTCTAGTTCAGCATCTAAACCACTACACCACGTTACACGTTACACTGACTCCATGTTAATGATAAATAAATGAATTAAATGTTGCCATTCAAATATAAATGTGATTGATGGACACAGAGTTTTCCTAGTGTTGAAGAACAGATGTAATCTTGAAAATACCTACAAACGTAATTTTGACTTTATAGAAACATGCATCTTTGTCATCTTTCCTTACTGTATACAGAAATCCCCAAAGATGTGTGCCAGAAGGCCAGGCACATAAACTAAGTCGTTATGGTACATTATAAAATTTTGGATGAATTAAAAACATGAGAGTACTTACATGTAATAGTATTGATACAGTACAGTTTAAGCCCAGAGCACACATTTAGAGAGGGAGTGTGATAAGAGAAAATAAACATCTACATGTATGTCTGAGCTGAAATCATCTCCTTTTCCTATTTGTAGGGTACACAGTCCTATCCAATGATACCATTATCATAGATGAATCTAATATAGAGTTCTCCTCAAGAATGGAACAGAAAGTAGCCATTCTGTGACCTACTTCTTTCTTTGGGAGTCAACCAGCACTGCCTCAGGATGCATACAGTCAAGTAACCCATTAGAATGTCAGTCTTCCTTACCAACAGTAAACAAAAAGCTGGACTTATCTCAGAAAAATTAGCCAATAAATCTCAAAAGGGCCATAAAAACAAAATGCAGGCTTTTTTCACAAAGTAGTTACCTGTGGTATCATCTTGTAAGCCTACATCAAAGGCCAATTTATCCATTGATGTTCGTGATGTGGAAAGACAACAGAGGTACTAAAAAGAAAGAAACAAGTGTGTAGTGTTCTGCTACACAGTTTTAAATAATATCCTTTCTATTTATACTTCACTATTCTATGAAGACGGAGTTCACATAAAATCAGTCGCAAAAATTTTAAAGAAATACTGTATATATACACACACATACATACACATAGAGTGGTAGACACACACACACATATTCTGTGTGTGCATATGTGTATATATTTCTTCAGCATCAGCATTAACTGAAATTAGACATAAACAATTTTAAAGCAAGATATTCTTCCATAAAATGCCTGTATTTATTAACATCACATTCTAACATTTCAAAAAAGGAAATATAAAGAAATAAGAGATTTGGAGTTTAGGAGCTTGAAAAGTATGTCAATCCAGCAAAAATGGACAATGGAGAAGAAAAATATTTCTACCTACCAAAGTCTAGATTTTAATTGGGTTACATTGACAGTGAAAATACAGTATTCAAACAAAAAGAAACATGCATTTTGGAAGCAGTTATTCAATATAATAGGAATAAATAAAATGTACAAAAAGTGAATAAAGCTGAAATGAATCTGTAATGTAAGGACTGGCATAATGTTGAAATATACCAATCTTGATACATAAAGAAGAAACATACCAACACTATAAATACTGTACATAAGTTTATACATACCATGCCACTGTAAGAATGGCGCAGTAATATTGCATGTCCATAGAGGAGAGTTCGATGACCACCACCCTGAGCAGTCTATATGAATTAAAAGAACACTTAGTAACATGTTGGCATAAAATTGTTTCTTTCAGTGTAGAGGAAAAATGATTTGTCCAATTTTTATATTCTCATTGACAATATCAGTGATCAAACCATAGAGCTGTCTTTGCAAACTATGATCCCACTAAACGGAATGACGGGAATGACAACCAGAAGTTAATAGAATGCTTATATTTTTAAGTCTATGCTGATTGCCAGTTGTTTACTGGAAACAATTTAGTGTTAGTTGTGGGGTTCTTTGTGTTCTCTGAGCTTGGATGTTTTCTTGCAGATATTTCATTACCAATCTAGGTAACATCATCAATGCTAGAAGGGAGTGGGGTTTATTGTCTTTTCATATTACTAGTGGCTTACCCTGTCAGTATTAGTGGGAAGGGTCTTAGTAGTTGCTTGATTAGACTGCTGTCTACTGTTTGTTTGTCTGAATTGGTAGTTCTTTGATTGGGGTATTGTTTACTTCTTGATTGTTGGTCTAGGATTAATCTTGGTGTGAATCTCTGCTTATCTGTTGTTGATTGCTGGTAAGGAGATGTTTTGATATTTTTGTTTCCTTTTTGGCTTTTGTCTCTTTTGAATGGTATGTAGATATTGTTTATCTCTATGTGCATGTTGATGGCTGATTTGTCTGAGTGCCAGGCTTCCAGGAATTCTCTAGCCTTTTTGCACTTGGATTGGTCTAAGATGTTCACAGTTCCCCAGTTGAAACTATGTTTGAATCTGTCTACATTTTGTGAAATTAAGGAGTTCTCATCATGTCTCCTGACTGCTAGTTGGTGTTCATGGATATGTTCTGCTCCTGTTCTGCCTGTTTGTCCCGCATAATAGCTGTTACAGTCCTCACACTGTATGCTGTAGATGACTCCTATTTTTTTTTCTGGGGCTGCTGGGTCTTTTGAGTTAGGTTATTTTTTGTACAATGTCGTTATAACACAGTAGACAGTATTTTTATTGGAATGAACTAAATACATTATTTTCAAGCTTACCTTCATCATAAATTTCTGAAACACCATTAAAAAGAGAAAGAAGACATAATTACATATTATTGTCAGTCTGCATTTTTACATAATATTGGTTGCTTTCTTATTCCAAAAGACTAGGGAAATTATTGATTACATTTATATTACTATTATTATGTAAAATATTATTAAAAAATAAATTATATGCATATATAAAACATATTATTATATAAAATAGGTGTGATATTGAAAAATAATTTTATGCAAAAACAATATAAACAAAATTATTAATAATTCTTACACAATTCTGAAATAATGAATGCACATATATATGCAGCTTTCCAGTGGAACTATTAACACTTCATAAGAATAAAATATTTCTGATGCATTCTCTATTGTGTAGTATTGATTTCAATGCCTTTGGATGTTCTAAATAACAACAGAGTAAAATGTCATAACAAAAGAGGATACCAATCTTATAAATTAGCTTACTTCAAATATATTACTATATAACAATGTTTATAGTTGCCACAGTTAGGAAACATGCCTAGTTTAAGAGCCTGTGACGATTTGTGATCCACTAAATTGTTTTCCCTCACCATTATAAGCTTGGCATTCAGTATTCTAGTATTAACTAGAAGTGACAAATTGATATCTGATGCTGATATAATAATCATAGATTCTACTGGCAGAAAAGCGATATTAGAATGTTGTATCCTAGTTATTTGTAGTATTACTTTAGTATTTTGATCAACTAATATGTCTTATGACACCGATATATTTGGATATGTTAGAGACCGTGAATGACAATTACATTTGCCATTACACTTATGCTTTCAAATGTATTACAAATAAATTACTACTGTAGCAGAATGCTGGACTGTACTAACTGGATCCAGCCAAGCTGTTCTTACGCTTTTTCATCAATGACTTTTCTACATCCTAAAAACAGGCTTATAATTCAACAGTTGGGGGTTTCATTGTTGGGTTCAATCAGCAAATTAATATTTATCTGCATATTAAATGTTAAGAAATAGATTTTATCCTTAGATTAGAAGGCAATTGGAACCCAAACATTGATTCTCTCTCTGGGTGAAGTGCTTGACAAACAATTTTGTACATCCTGTCTCCTATGTTCAATTGAATAGCTACTTTTTTATTAAAACATAAAAAAGTTGACAACTATTTTTCTACTTTACTATAAATGACATAAATTATTTAAAATGACGTACGTTACTTTAAATGAGGAGAGGTTTGATTAAATGCTGTGAATTTTGAAAAAACTATTTCTGAAAGTAAAGGCTTGTCTATTATGTACTAACTCATAGATTGCAAACAATCTATGAGTTAATAAAATTTATTAAAATTTTAATAAAGCTGGGCAGCTCTTTGAAGGGCAAAATATGATTTGGACCATGTGGGAGTGCCCGCGTAGCACTGCCACAAATACCTTTAACCAAATCCATCTTTTCCCAATACTGCATGCAACTGTAAAAGGCTACGTATGCCCAGGAAAAGATGTAGCTGCTTCAAGAACTTCCTAACAGGCACTACCTATACTGCCCACACACAGAAGGAGAAAGAGAGAGAATCTGAAGCACTGCACAGCATTCATGATTAATAGAGACATGCTTCACTCAGAGGTTGAGTGGGATTTATCTCCAATTATAGCCTATCAGGCCCCAAACAGTTCATAGACAATTGCCAGCAAGACTGCCACAAGAAAAAGACTTCTGCTGTATTTCCCATTTAGCACAGGCAACTACCAACTGAATGTTACCAGAGTTAATTTTGCTGGATTTTCCCCATTTTTCCAAAGTGTTTCTGCAACAAAATGACATCTGTTTATCCCCACCACGACCATTTCAACTGCTGCTTCTGAAGAACTACAGGCATTATTCACCTTCTCTCTGTGATGGATGTGGTGCTGTTGCTCGTGGAGAGGCAACAGACTTGAATTTTATCAGGAAAAATTGAGGGGTGGCCAAAGGGGATGGATTACATGACAAAATCAATCTAATACTGCTTCAATGCCAAGTGATGCAGTGGGAAGAAGACAGGTGGGTTTGGAGGAAGAGAAATCAATCTAATCTAATGCAAAACCAACAGACTGTTTATTGGTCACAGGGATTCCTTGGAGCTTTGTGTATAAACGATATAAAAGTTGAGACATCTCTGAGGGTTTAATACATCTTTCTCTGTACAGCACAAACACACAATTACTGAGCTCAGCAACTGCAGAACTGGACCCTGAAACAAAGAAATCTCAATGATCTTTAAAGGATTTTTAACTCCCATTCTATATGCACAAACTTGGTAGCAATATTTTCCATGGATTTGGCTGAATTTTGAACACTCTTGGGAAAAAGATTTGCCTCTCTTCTCATTAAGAGCTATGAAGGTGAACATTGGGATACTTTAGTAAGGGACACATCAGTCACTGTATCCTTTGACTTCTAATAATATACTGATAGTTGTAAGCATTATTAGGTTCTCGTCATAAACCATGTTTTATAAACCACATGATAGCTTAAACAGTTATGAAAACCAAGCCAAGAATTAGATCCTATTAGGGTTATTAACTGACCAGAAAAAGAAAAGGAAAAGCAATAGAAATTTGGAGTTCAAAAATAGTTTGATCTGCAAATCTTTTCAAAGCAAAAACTAAAGATTTATTATTTCCTAACAAATCAAACTGGTGTTAAAAATAAAGCACCCAAAACTTGACAAATATAGACACAGCCCCAAAACAGAGTAACAGTATACACCTCTACTTAAGTATAAGTCTAAGTGAGACTTTCTCAGACAAGAAAGCGAGAAACCGAGTGGGAGTTAAGTTCTATTTAATTCAACAGCACTTATTATAGCTCACATAGGATTACAATGCAACACTGCAGTCTCATTTCCTGCAATTAGCAGAACTTTGAAATAAATATGTTTGGAATTGGCCTATAAATTTGTGATAAAGTATTTGCTTAATATATTTGGTGTCATTTCAATCAGATGAATTAAGTATTCCATTTGTTTTGTATATTATGAAAAGCATAACTTGAATTTACTGTCTTACAGGGTTGTTAGGATCAATGTCAATGGATACAACTAATCACTTTGGCTCACATTGTGACTGAAATCTATACATGAGCTTTCTATCAATTTTCTATTTTCTATCACCAGGTCAGATTGTAAGATACTGCATAAATATTGATCTTTGGAGAAACTGTCCTTACAGCAACAAACTCTAGTTAAATCCCCACTTGCTCCAGGGATTGTCTTACTTTCTACAGATGTCTTACTTTACTGCATTCTTTGGCTTGAGACTCCATACTAAAGCAGAATAATATTGGGAATCCATTGTGCAATGCAAGGAATCACTGAGCTAACCATGCCCTAATTTTAAAATGTTGAATGAGAATGTAACTTGCAACACTGCATGATAAGGCTATACAGTGCTTTGAATTCAAACCCATAAATGGACTTCAGAGAGCACATGAACTATGAAAATAGCAAATGCCTAAACTCCTTGAAGAAGGCTTGTGCTTGATCACATAACTGCACTTCACAACTGCCACATGATCCCAAGTAAAGACTCATTTGCTTTTAGAAGTCACACAGACATTGCTGCATGTGCATTTTTGTGCTGTTGGATAATATTAAGTTATGTAAATAAAAGGCAGAGCTACTCAGTGCCTATTTTATTCAGTCTCCTGCAACAAAAGATTACATGTTCTGTTTAATATCAGCCAGTCCCTTCTTGGCAGGGGGGATTTGGGGGATATTCTTCAGGGCCATGCAGAGGAGTTTGCTGATCACTTGGCTAATAAAGTTGCTTGGATTCAATCTCAGTTGGAAGCTGTGCATGAGGCAGATCCATCAGAGATGCTGAGGGAGGAGTCTTGCCCAGTTATTTGGGAACAATTCAATCCTGTTGCCCCTGATGAAGTGGACAGGGTTCTTGATGCTGTCAGTGTGACCACTTGCCAATTAGATCCTCGCCCCTCCTGGTTGGTGAAAGCTCCCAGGAGGGTAGCTAATAAGTGGGTCCATGAAGCGATACCCACCTCAATGCGAAAGGGAACTTTCTTTTAAGAAGGCCCTGGTTCATCCCCTGTTAAAAAAAACCTTCAATGGACACCACTTGTCTGGACAGTTACAGAAGGTGGTTGAGAAAGTGATCACTTGGCAGGTGCAGAGGTTCTTGGAGGAAACGGATTTTCTGGACCCTTTTCAGTCTGGGTTCAGATCTGGTTATGGGACGGAGACAGTGCTGGTTGCACTTGTAGATGATCTCTGGTGAGAGAGGAATGGCAGTACTGCATCCATCCTAGATCTCCTTAACCTCTCAGCAGCTTTCAATACTGTCGACCATGGTATCCTTTTGGGTTGGCTGTGGGGGCTGGGGCTGAGCAGTGCACTTTTGCACTGGTTTAGCTCCTATCTTCAAGGCCAGTCCCAATCGGTGTTAATAGGGAGAGAGGAGTCCAGCCCACAGCTGCTACTTTGTGGTGTGCCTCAAGGCTCAGTAGTTTCTCCTCTCCTTTTTCACATTTACATGAAAACGCTGGGTGAGATCATCCATCGCCATGGGATGAGGTACCATCAGTATGCTGATGATACTCACATTTACATCTCCATTCTTGGTGATCAAAGTGATGACTTGGCCCTGACTCGGAGCCTGGAGGCTGTATGGGTCTGGACAGGAGACAACAGGCTTCAGTTGAACCCTGGCAAGATTGAGTGGCTTTGGGTGTCTGGAGGACCTGGTTCTGGGACTTTAGCAACCTTAACTCTAGATGGGATAGCACTACCCCAGACAGACCCAGTGCACAACCTGGGGGTTCTCCTGGACTCATGACTCCTGCTCAAATCACAGGTGGCAGTCATGGCTAGGAGAGTCTTAGCATGACTGCGTGTCACGTGCCAATTACGCCTCTTCCTAGACCAGAACTCCCTTCACTCAGTCACTCATGCCATCATCATCTTGACCCTAGATTACTGAAATATGCTCTACATGGGGCTACCCTTGAAGAGCATCCACAGATTGCAGCTGGTGCAGAATGCAGCTGCACGGATGATTGTAGGGGCCAAAAGAATAGCCCACGTTACACCTTTATTCTGCAAGCTGCATTGGTTGCTAGTCTGCTTCTGGGTGCAATTCAAGATGTTGATTTTTGACCTTTAAAGCCCTTCATAGCATGGGACCAGGTTATCTGAGGAACTGTCTCACTTCAGTGGGGTTGTCCCGCACCACCAGATCCAGAGGAAGGACCTCCTCTGGATCCTGTCAGCCAAGGAATGTTGGCTGTCAGGATCTAGAAGAAGGGCTTTTTTGGCTGTGGCTCCTGCCCTGTGGAACATCTTCCCCCCCCAGAGGTGAGGTCCATGGCCACCCTTACGACTTTCAGGAAGAGCCTTAAGACCTGGCTCTGCCAGCTGGTGTGGGGCTCTGATGGGGGTACTTCATCTTGGAGGTGGCTAGTGGTTTAGTATTCACCTCCCCTTGTATAGATACATATCTCCCCACTCTGCCTGGTTGGTTGGTTTTTAATGATTTTTATTGGTTTTTACTTCTGTTTTTATTATGTTTTTTTGTATTGTAAGCCGCGAAGAGTCGTTTTGATTTCAGCGGCATATAAATTTAATAAATAAATAAATAAATAATAAATAGTCTACCAAACTATAAAGCAATCCACCTGACATGATATCTAGGAAATTTCTAGAGCAGATCATAAGCAGATTATTTTTTAACACTTGAAACAAGAGCAAATATATCTTATTATTGTTTATTAATTCATTTAATAGAATGTGGGAATACTGCGGATATGATATAGCTTATAAAAATTTAAAAGACAAAGTGAAACAAGTTCAGTGAAGTCTATTGAAAATCACTGGAAAGTAAGATACTAAGCTGAAGCCAGGCAATATTTGATATTTTAAGGCTAAGCCTGTTGAATGAAGGATGTAAGGACAAAAGGATGGACATATCCTCTTTTTGCTGGACATATGGTGATCTTAGTTTGGTATATTTTTCTTTGAGAAAGAAGGAATTCTCATAAAGGATCTCTCTTGCTCCAAAGTACAAGTCAAATGATAATGGATTTCAGTTACAAGAAGACAGATTCCAATCAAAATCTTCCTGTTCTTCTAACAGTCAGAGAGCAATGGGGCCAGTTATCCAGTTAGCCAGAGAGGGGGGTGTGCTCCCTTCCACTGGGTATTTTTTCAAGCAGAATGAAGATTTACAGCTGTTGGGATCCAAAGAAGGAAAGGTGTCTCACATTCAGGTTTGGCATGTTTACTGTAAACCTTTCCAGGGTAAATTTTTTTTAGTTATGAGGGCCTACACTTCCATGTGCAGCAACCATATGAGCTCAGATGAAAATGCAGCTTTTTAAAGAGTTGCTATCAGATACTACAAATGTTTCCATTGGGTTTGAAACACCATTTGGCTTTAGATCCAAATAGTTGCAGAGACCTGAAGCAAATGCTGGATAGTTATTTAATACTTTAATTTTGATTCCAACACTGAGCAGGAAGTGGGTCCTTCCAACACTGTAGCCTTCCATAAAGTCTTAAAGACCTGGCTTCTCCCCCAAGAGTTGGGAGATTAGATGTTGATACATTTGCATGGATTGGCATCAGATTTTGTTGTTTTTAATATTTTATGTTTTAACTGATTGTGTTTTCTAATTTTTAAAATTATGTTATATGCTTTTTTTAATTGATATTTGGGAGCTGCCCAGAGTTGAAAGATGGGCAGCTATATAAATGTTATAAATAAATAAATTATAAACAAACACACATGCACACTTTAATTCTATAATTCTACCTATGCAGAATTCTTACTTTATGGCAAAATATCAACAAAAAATGACCCATAATAAGTATGTGAATAATATTTTTAGTCATTCATTTTGGTGACATTTCTAATAAAGATTGATATATAGTTATTTGTTAAATTCCAGTGAAAAGGTAGGTTATGGATGTATTCATAAAAACGCATACAATTATAGCTCATTACAATATGGACGTCCAAGATAAGATGTTAAATCCATATAGTTTGTAAATAAAAATTAAAACTATGTAAACCTGCAGATTTGGTGATTTCCATCAGATTTTTATGGTATCTTTGAAAAAAATTGCCAACACTTGAATGTACAGTACATAATAAGAATTTTTTTTATTTTTCTTGTATATCTAAAATTTAAAATGTTATTTTACATTGATAGCATATGAAATATTTATGCTATAAAATATGAAAATATATTTACAAAGATTTCAAATAAAAAGCTACAGTTTTTTTATATTTTAAAATGAATATACATACTGAATTCTTAAGATTTTTTTATGTCTTAAAATGAATATGCACTTGGATTCAGAATTAAATCTAAAGGCTAAGAAATTTGGAACCTTCTATGTATATTGGGAACAGTCTCTGGCAAATTATCATTATCTCAAATAATTCCATGTGCTCTGAATTTGGTGAATAAAGCAAAACTTTCATTAAAATCATATATGAATGTTTATGATATCATATGCATTATTTCATTATGGTGTACATTTAATAAGAGATATATACAGAATGTATATTTAGAAGATATACTTACAAAGCTCAAAACTCTGAATGCAATTCCTTTATTGAAGAAATTATATTTTGTATTATTTTAATGGGATAAGAAACTATTTTAGGTTGCACCAGTACTGGATAGTACTGTAACAGTCTTTTCCCAAAAAGTCTACTTTGAGCTTCGCAAAATAATGTTGTGATATATACAAGATTCAAAATTATGAGTAAATTTGTAATAAACCAGGATTGTACTGGATCAAGAGAGTCAGAGGTACGTACCCATTTTTCCATATCAACTAGCTGTAGAAAGTAAAAATGAATACTGTTAATGAAAATTATATTTGTAATATAGCACTCACAATTTGATATAAAGATCTTTATTAACATTATTATTTTAAAAATTAAAACTTCCTTAAAAATCTAAAATTTTCAAAATATTGCACTGACAGAGATACATTCTGAAGAAATCTTTAACAAAGATTACAGTGAAAAATAAAATAGATCCTATCTTCAAGTTCATAGTTATATGGGGGAAATTAAAATGAAAGAGAACCAAATATAAATTTCAGTTTTAAAGTATTTCAAGTGAAATGGCTATTATAGAATATTAATTCCTTAGAATAAATTATGTTTCATGCTAAGTATGGCCAATAACTTCAATCCTTAACATTTGAAGTATACTTAGCACTTTGAATGCTGCATGTTTTGTGCAAAATGTTAAACTCACTTGGCAGTCATTAAAATGTCATGATATTTTAACAGCTCTCACTCCTTGCTGTTTTTCAAGTGATTAAGAATATATACACTCATAGATAATGAGAACTGAGATTTCTAGAAGATAAAATATCTTTGCACTTTCTTAGATGAAACGCATGCACAGACATCCTTGAAACAGTGCATTCAAGGTGCTGCTGTTCCTTTTTCCCAATGGATCATCACTTCACATCTCACACTGAGGAATTCACACATGCTGAAGTTAAACTGTGTTTCACAAGGCTTCACACTGCATACAATGATTGCCTGACTTCACCCTGGTATTTAGATCACAGTTCACAAAATGATTTGGATGTTATGAAATTCACAAACTGAAATTGATTGATGGAAGATCAGGTTCCATTTGACTATAAAGCCTTTGAGCAGAACTTCCTAGCTGTAAAAATAGCATTTTAGGTATAGTCTAGAAAAAAGGCTACATTCTTCTAGAATCATATCTTTGAAGTAGTTTTTAGAACAAAAAGAAGGAATCGTAATTCAGTGACTAGGTCTATACAAATGGTCCCTACTATTCTTAGTTAAAAGAATTAGGTAGCAAATAATGGAAGGACATTTACCTGATACAATATTAATATCATTAAAATAGGTGCACAATTAATCTAACTATATAAGGCTGCTTCTTATACATTATTTCCTGGAGCATTAATGGAACTTAATCTCGCTCTTGTGATTATTTTTTTCTCTATCAATTATCACAGTAGCTAGCAAAACATACCTGTAATAAGACTTGTTTGTGATTATTTGAGAAAGCACACATTAATCCATCTTATATTTCTCAACAAGGTAAATAGGGCAACAACAGCCAGGGCCACCAGACATGTGTAACATACATCTACATCTAATTTGGATCTTTTTTGGTTGTAATTGTTGTGCCACAAAAACAAGTGGAAAGTGGGAAGAAATCAGGGACATTACCTGGTACATGCACAATGCATTTAAGAAAGGAAAGCAAGGAAACCTCTCAATAAAAAATTGGTCAAAGACAGATCTAGAAAAATATACTGACTGCTATAATAAAAGTCAGATAATAAAACTCCTTCATGGTTTAGATCAGTGTTTTCTCAACCTTGGCAACTTTAAAATGTGTAGACTTCAACACATTTGAATTTCAAAGAATTGAAGTCCATACATTTTAAAATGGCAAGGTTGAAAAATACTGGTTTAGACTGTTTCCAGGAAGAAATCTGCATAAGTTTTTGAGATTGACAGCATACAAATTTGATAAATAAATAAAATAAAAAAGTTGAGAACCTATATATTAGACTAAGGAAAAAAGAAAAAAGAAGAGTGTGTCCCTGACTAATGAAGGCAGTACTGTCTTAGTAAATTTTAAAGCATAGGCACTCATGATGGCAGAGCAAAATAGGACATATAAGAAAGAACAGAAATGTACACATTATGAGTGGCAGTACATTTCACACTCCCAACGTATTCAGGGAAGATTACAGTCATATAATAATGTGCTGGCAAATGTAGAGTGTATTATGTTTGAGATAATTCCTGATCTATGTATACTCAGATAGACACAGACACACACACAAAATTTTACCTGCTATACTTATCTTTATCATTCCCTGTTTTTGCCTGTCTTTTGTTTTTCTTGGAAAAAAAATTAAGGAATTGGAATTGAGTGGGAGAATGATAAGTACAAACTAAAATGGAAATTACCCCCAGTAATTTTCCAACACCTTTTATCGTTTTGCCTCTATTAGTTGGCAGCACAGGGCCAAAACAACCACATCAATGCAGTCAGAACTTCTTTCACAGTCATATAAGGCAGAAAAGGCAATACAGACAGCCAACAAAAAGAGATGATACAAGCAGGCAGATTAGCGTGCAGATGTATGGTGCAAAATGCACCAACATTAAGGAAAAGTCTGTATTCAGTTCTACTAGTTCTTTTTGCCAGAACAGCTTTTTAATAATCTCAGGCTCATTCAATACCAAGCCACCTCAAAACATTTTGCATTACAACAGGCACAGCTCCCAGAAAAATACTGCTGCTAGAAAAATCCATGAGCTCTGCCCTAGCTAAAATGAAGATTGCAGAGGATGCCTGAATGCAATGTAGATGATGTCATTATCTCTTCTTCTTCTTCTTTTGGTTGCTCCCATCAGGGATCGCCACAGCAAATCTGATGATGTCATTATCTCTGCTCTTTTAAAATGAAAAACAAAATTCCATAGCCCTGTGTCTGCACAGGTTCTTTATCAGAGTCAATAATGTTTGGAAGTGTCCTTTTTCTCACAAGAGATTTATTTAATGTGACTTCCCTTTTACTATTTAACTTTCTTAATATACTCAGATACTTCAGATACTTTATTGGCCAAGCATGGTTAGACATGCAAGGAATTTGACTCCGGTACAGCAGCTCTCAGTATACTTTCAACATCAATAAACAATAGTATAAGATAATGAATAACAAAGTTATTCAGTAAGTGTGTAGTCAATAGAAGGAAGTGCTATAAAGTGTGGAATTAATAAGTATATATACACATTAGACAGAATGTCTAGGTTAATTAGAATACCTTCTGTTCTATCTATCTTGTAGCATGATCATATAGCATTACACAAGTATTCATTTGAATGATGGCATGGGAGAAAAGCTGTTCTTGTGTCTGGTACTTTTGCTACGCTGTACCCTATACAGTCTTCCAGATGGAAGAGATTCAAACAAGTTGTGCCCAGGGTATGAGGAGTCTGCAGTTTTGTTCTTCACTCTTTTCTTGACCCTCTCTGTATATAGGTCTTTTATGGAGAGCAGGTTACTTGAAATTATCTTTTCTGTGACCTTGACTCTACCTGTCCTATATGGTTGCTCTACTAAACCAGACAGTAATTGATGTACAAAAGACAGACTCAGTAATTCCTTTGTAGAATGGTATCAGCAGCTCTTGAGACAGGTTTAACTTCTTGAGGTGACATAAGAAGTACATTCTCTGATGTGCCTTCTTAATAATGGGGCTGATGTTAGATGCCCATTTTAAGTCTTTCTATAGGCTAGAAACTTGAAGGACTCTGCCACTGATACTGTGCTGCTGAGTATGATAAGGGGAGATAAAAGAGTAGAATTCTTTCTAAAATCCACTGTCATAATTCAAAAGTGATGTCTTTTGAATAAAATGTCAGTTTTAACATATTTTAAGAGTTTGTCAATTTCATGTCTACGAACTAGAAAAACCAATTTAACTAAATTCTATGAAAATGTATTTACAATCCATAGGCTATTTCCCTGATTCTGGATCCAATCACAGAGGAACAAATACTTCAAAGCAAACTGTGAATGATACCAAAATGTTTTTCTATAATTATGTCAGACAAGTTTATGCAGGCCTATCACACAAATCTTTTTCAATTATATTCTACCCAAAATGCAATAAACAAAAATGATTTATCTCAAAGAAAGAAGAGAGATGAAAGACTGTCGATTGCTGTCATGGAGTTGTTCATGCAAGACACCAGGAAATAGCAGAGGACAAGACTTTGAGGACCACATGCTTTTTGAGCAGCCAGGGCAATCCATCATGGTAAAGTTGCCATGGGCAGGAGGAAGGAGATACAAATTCTGCGAAAAGAGCTGCTCAAAATATTACAGTGTCCTGAGAAGATATTGTTTTGGTGGTAAAATTACAAATGGTTTAAAAAATGGTGTGCCACAATTTGTAATCTAAATAAATAATGTCTAGTCTCAATAATAAGTGTCCTTGAATATTTCAAAGTGCCAAAATGTTTATCCAAGCCACTTT
>JANHZU010000884.1:19679-29925 GCA_032468055.1 Acrochordus granulatus
CACTGTTGACCAGCTTTCTGCCTCATCCTGTTGGTTAGGTTTCATTATGTGTTGTCATTTTGAGATTTCATACGATTTTAGCATTCTCATGAGATTGCTAATGGGTGAGGATGGACTTTTGCAGAAAAAGGCTTTAGGAGAGACTCAGTACAAATAAGTGTATTTAACTAGCAAAGTCTTAATGCACACATTTTAATAAACTAATGCTATGAAAAGGAGCATTTGTTCTGTATTCCAGGAAGCAAAATTGTGGGCCAATGCAATCTACCCATGATCTATACGAATGATGGAGTATGCAATGAGCCCTTAAAGGTACAGGACTATTATATTGGGTTGTCTGAGTAGTACATACAGCTCAAAATGACACAACACAGATACAGATACAGAAAATGACACAACACAGATGGAGACTTATAACTCCAAGGCATATATTGTGGCAATACACTAATTCCACAAAGCATATAGCATAAGAATTTTGGTCACATATTCAGAAATAATATTTCTTAAGTTATTGCATTACAGTACTAAACTAAAATACTAAGGGTTGCAATTTCTCACATCTTTTATTTGTAAAGATCTTAGCAGATAATGTAAGACTATCCTGTAACTTTGCAAAAGTCTGGAATTAAATCCCATTTTTAAAAAACCAATATTTCTAAGAGCAACATGCAACGTTATCATCTGAAGCTCCTAATTTTTCTCATAATTTGAAAAATATAATGACAGATGAAAAGCCACTGCTCCAAAAAAAGTGGTGAAAAAAGGATAGTGAGGGTTCAAAGTACTATGGGAACAAAATTTCAAGCTTGGTTGCCTGAACGAAAAAAACAAACAAATATTTTGTAGAGCCATAAAGCCCTGGCTCTTCTCTCGTTGGCTGGATGTGGGATGGACTGTAGATTAGCCTGCTTTGTGATGAATACGTATGTCAGTCTGCACATGACTGCAGAGCTAGAGAATTTACAAATTAGCAATTCACAGGCCAATATAAGTTATATCAGATGTACAGTTTCTACACCAGTGCAAAATATATAATTAGCAAAATCTACAGTTTACAGAGGTCCTAATCTTTGTCTCTAGAACTGTACTCCCCTCTGTTGCTTTCTTCAGACCACTTCATTGCCTTCACAAACCAGAGAACCACTATATAAGCCTAAGTCAGCAACTAGCAGCCACCAGATACTCCCAAGAGTGTCTCCGGGCCTCCAACATGAAAGAAAAAGTAACTTATTTTGATCAGAATTTCCCAGTCTTAAGAATTTGGTAAATACCATGAGATGTTAGTGTCTCCTAGAAATAGTGATATGAATGAGTGGATTTGACAATCTCCAGAGATTTTGGTTGTTAAATCACCTGCAGCTCTAGGCAGGAAGAGCCTAGGATAACTGATTATCCTAGCGGATGAACATGTAATCCCTAATCTATAATGCACGACAGTTCCCTGGCAATTCCTGTCTGATCTAATGGAAGAAGAAGTTGGCTCCACCAATGTATCGATGCCCGTCTCGGGCGCCATACAGCACACACTTTGCCTGAATCAGAACACAGCCTAAGCCTTAACCCATACAGCAGCTTTCGTGATGACTTCCAAGGGGAAAGCTGTGTCGCTGCAACACAGCAACACTTTCACTGCTTCTGCCGGACCGGACCGCCGCTCATCTTTCCAAGCTCGCCTGCGGAAGCACAGGCGGCAGCACGCTAAGCGTGCTGATCGTAATCGGTTGCGATGCCCCGAAGCCCCGCTCTGCGCGCCTCAAAAGACGAGCCCCGCAGCCCTGCGGGGGAGCGGACGCCTGCCTTCCGCAAGCGACGCCCCGGAGGACCGTCTCCCTGCCTCGTTCGGGGCTGCTGGCTCAGCGAATGGGGGCTTCCCGTCCCGGCGCTTCGGCGGCAGAGAAACTCACCCCTGGGTTCCTGGGTGGGCCGGGAGGGAGGCGGTTCCTGGGCGGCGCGAGGAGCTCCCAGCTCCCACCCCTCGCCTCCTCTTCACTACCTGCAGCAGGCAGTGCCCGAGCCCAGAGAGCCCCGCTCCGGAGCAGCGCAGAAGCCGGGCTCCCGCACCTTGGCTCGACGCTGCTGCCGCGGCCGCCGCCCCCGGGTCCCAAAGCCCGTCGAAACTCGGGCTCGCTGCCCAACGCGGCGCGAGAGGGCATCGCTAGCGGCGGCGGCGGCGGCGGCGGCATGGCCGAACCGCTCAGGCACCTCGGCCGCCGCCGGGCGCCGCTCGGGGTGGCGCCGCTGCTGCTCTGCGCTCTGGCTGCGTTCGGGACCACCCAGCGGCAGCCGGACTCGGCCGGGCCGTCGCTTCTCCTGCAACCGGCGGAATCGGACGCCAGCGCTCTCGACGGGGCCGCCGGGCGGATCTTGGCGGCCAACCGCGGGCTGCGCGTGCCTTTCGGCCGCTCCGTCTCCCTGGACCCAGCCCGCGACCTGGTGATCCGCGTGCAGCCGGGCGACAAGTGCATCCTGACCGTGCTGGAGAGCGGGCCGCCGCCGGCGCCTCACCGCCCCGGGGCGCTTTTCCCCCAGCGCTTCCCGTGCAACTTCGGCCCCGGTGAGGTGACCTACACGCACTTCGGGTCTCGCAGCCCCGGCCGCGACCGCCTGAGCCTCCAGCTGCGCTACGACGCTCCCTCCCGCACGCTCGTGCTGCCTTTCGCGCTGGAGGTGGAGGTGCTCTCGCAACAGCTGCGTCTCGTCAGCCGCAACCTGCCGCTGGCCGTGGAGAAACTGCGCGGCCTCAGCCAGCCCTTGGACGCCCACGTCCTGGCCTTCGCCGAGGCGGGAGGAGGCGGGCGCCGCCGCTGCCGCCTCACCGCCCTCCCGCACCCGTCCAGCAGCGGCAACCACCTGCCCTCCTACGGGCGCTTGATAGACTTCAGCGGGCGTCCCCTGCCGCCGGGCTACAGCGACGAGTGCCGCGACTTCCTGAGCGACGGCATCCGCTACCAGCACACGGCTCCCACGCCGTCCCCCAACCGCGACTACATCCCCATGCGGGTGGAAGTGCTGGAGGACAGCGACTCTCCCGAGAGCCCAGGCCAGCAGGAATATTTTCAGGTAGTGGTTCGGATCCGGGAGGGGGCTGAGAACACCCCACCCAAGCCTAGCTTTGTGGCTTTGCTTATGATGGAGGTGGACCAGTTTGTGCTTACCGCCATTACCCCTGACATGTTGGCTGCAGAGGATTTGGAGACACCATCAGATCTGCTGCTATTTAATCTCACCTCCCCCTGGCTCAGTGTAGGAGGGCAAGATGAGACAACTGGTTACTTGATAAGTACTGATGATCCCGGCCGGCCTCTCACGTACTTCACTCAACAAGAGTTGAGGGAGCTGAAGATTGCCTACCAACCTCCTACAGTGGACTCAGACCATGAGCGACTCTTCCAGCTTGAGATGGAGGTGCTGGACCCTGAAGGTGCCTCTTCAGACCCCTTTGCCTTTATGGTGGTGGTGAAACCTATGAACACTTTGGCTCCAATGGCTGTCTTTAATCGCATTGCTGGCCTTCAAATGATGCTTTTTGAAGGCCAGTCCAGGCCACTTTCTGACAATCTTGTAATCAGTGATGAGGACAACTTAGACAAAGTGAAGGTTTGGGTTATAAAAGGTCTAAACCATGGTGAACTCAAAGTTTTGGGTTCATCTCCTGGTCATTTTTTTACTGCAGCACAGTTGGAAGCTGGACAGGTGATCTACCAGCATGACGGCAGTGAGCACAGTTTCAGTGATAACATTATCTTCCGTATGGGGGATGGGCAACACCAAGTAGAGTTTTTTTATCCAATAACAATTGTCCCTGATGATGATCAACCACCTCTCCTCAATGCCAACACTGGCTTAGTCCTAAGTGAGCACCAGGTGATCCAGATCTCACCTTTTGTGCTCAGTGCTACTGATATAGACTCTGATGACTCAACTATACGGTTTGTTCTTAAGGAGATTGAAAGGTCTTCAGATATACCTCTTCAGAAACATCTTGGTGAGTTTCTGTTGCGTCAGGAAGAGGTTCCATTAAGTTATGAAAAAGAGGAAGATGTGGAAGAAGATCATAGTGATCCATCCTCCTGGCATTTTATGCACAGTGAGGGTATGTATGAGAAGGTAGTGACTGAATGGCTGCAAGAGGAAATCCTGGATGGAAAGTTGTTCTACAGGCATATTGGACCTCACAGTACCAATGTAGTGATGGACCAGTTTGTATTCTATCTCCAGGATGATAATGACCCTCCAAATCAATCTGGAGAACAGGTGTTTATTATCAAGATACAGCCAGTAGATAACCTATCTCCAGAACTATACCCAGGGACCACTTTGCAGATGACTGTCCTGGAATATCAAGTGACACATTTCAAAAAGCATTATCTGTGTTACACTGATTTGGACACAGATGACAGAGAGCTGAAATATACAATGCTTACATCACCAACTGACATAGATGAAAATCACCCTGTCATGGCAGGTGAGATTGTGTTGACTGACAGCCCTCTGGTGCCCATTACCCATTTCACTCAAGCACAGATAAATCATCATAAAGTGGCCTATCGACCTCCAGACCAAGAGCTTGGCATTACTCCAAGAGTAGTACAATTCACTTACAGTGTGGAAGATGCAGCTGGTAATTCTGTGCTAGGCACTTTCACTTTCTTCTTGCAGCCAGTGAATAATCAGCCCCCACAAATAACCAATGCTGGTTTCACAGTGTTTGAGGGGCATAGCTTCTTTCTCACCACTACTCAGCTTGATGCTACTGATAAAGATACAGACACTGACCAGATCATTTTCACTTTAACTGAAGCACCTCAGCATGGCCACCTATACTATCTGAAGGAAGGACTGATGGTACATGGTGAATCTTTTCTATTAGATGACATTGCTAATGGTCGCATATCCTATCAGCATAATGGGGATGAGTACAGAAGTGATTCCTTCCAATTAGAAGTAAGTGATGGAGTCCATCAAGTACCAATCACAGTTAAAATTGCTGTTCAACCAGTTGATGATGAACGTCCCAGCATTATGGTCCCTGGTAGTAATGGACTTTTGGGGGCTTTTATTGATGTTCTGGAAAATAGTGCCACTGAAATAACTACTTCTCTTATCCAGGGCACAGATGAGGATACTGATGAACTGGCGTTAACTTTTATTGTAGAGGATCCTCCTAAATTGGGTAGTATTTTAGTGGATGGGGTGCCCTCTAAAAAATTCACTCAAGAGGACCTCATAAGTGGAAGAGTCATTTATGCTCACAATAGTGGAGAAATTGGATTGAAGAAGCAGATTGATTCTTTCAATCTTACTATCTCAGATCTGTCCAGTGAGTGGGTGGTGAGAGGAAGCACAGTAGAAGGAGTGCGTGTGACTGTAACTCTTTTGCCAGTGGACAACATTGCTCCTGAGATTATGTTGGGAGAAGAATCGTTCACTGTTCATGAAGGAGAGAAAAATGTGCTAAAGTTAGAACTGCTGGATGTAGAGGATGTTGATACTCCCAGAGATGATATTCTCTGTACCATTATAACACAGTCCACTGCTGGATATCTTGAGAACATCTCTCCAGCACCAGGATCTGAAAAATCCAGAGCTGGGATTGCCATCAGTGCATTTTCCATCAAAGATGTTCGTCTTGGTCATATCAACTATGTTCAGAGCATCCATAAAGGGGTAGAACCTTTGGAAGATAGATTCACTTTCCACTGCTCTGATGGTATCAACTCTTCACCACCCCAGTTCTTTCCTATTATCATTATCCCAACCAATGATGAGAAGCCCGAATTGTTTGTACGTGAGTTTGTGGTGTTGGAGGGAATGAACTTGGTAATTGACACACCCATTCTCAATGGTGCTGATGCTGATATTCCCCCAGATGAATTGCGCTTTTTCATAACTGTTGCTCCAAAGCATGGGCAAATTGTTAACCAGCTAGCTACAGGTACCGTGTCTGTTACCAATTTCACTCTGGAAGAAATTCTGGAAACATCTAACATTGTGTATGAGCATGATGACTCAGAAACTAAAGAGGACTCTTTCAAAATCCAGCTCACTGATGGCTTGCATACAGTGGAAGAAGAAGTGTTAATAATGGTCATCTTTGTTGATGATGAAACACCCCGGATGTCCATCAATGCTGGATTAGAAGTGGATGTTGGTGAGTCTAAAGTTATTACCAATCAAGATCTCAAAGCCACTGACATAGACTCAGAAGACAGGATGCTGACTTACATTATTCGTTTATCCCCCAGGTATGGCTTATTACAGCATATAAATAAAGAAAAAGAGGTGCTAAGCAACATTACACTTGGCATGAATTTCACACAGGATGACATAGATCATGATTATATATATTATACACATATAGGCCAACAGGGGCTCCGTGACTTAATTAAGTTTGATGTCACTGATGGCATCAATCCTTTGATAGACAGATATTTCTACATTACTATCAATGGCATTGATATGGTGTTTCCAGAGGTGATCAATAAAGGAGTTACTCTGAAAGAAGGTGGAAAAGTAACCCTCACTACTGATCTCCTCAGCACAAGTGATATCAACAGTCCTGATGAACTACTCAGGTTCAGCATCACCAGGGCGCCAAGCAGAGGCCACTTAGAGAATTCTGACAACCCTGGAGTTCTTGTCACTACCTTCACTCAGCTTCAGCTAGCTGGAAACAAGATTTATTACATCCACACTGCAGATGATGAAATGAAGATGGATAGCTTTGAGTTTGAAGTTACTGATGGCTATAATCCAGTCTTCCGTACTTTTAGAATCTCAATTACTGATGTGGACAATAAGAAGCCGGTTCTTACAATACATGACCTCGCAGTTCAGGAAGGGGAAACTAAACTGATCACACCATTCGAGCTAAATGTGGATGATCGGGACACACCTGACCATCTCCTCTGTTTCATAATTACCCAAGTTCCTGTACATGGTCAGATTATTTATAACAACAGCTATTCTGTCACCAGCTTCACTAAACAAGACTTAAATGACAATATGATCAGCTATAAACATGATGGCACTGAAACTAATCATGATAGTTTCTCTTTCACTGTAACAGATGGGACACATTTAGATTTTTATGTTTTTCCTGACACCATCCTTGAAACACGTCACCCACAGATGATGAAAATTCAGATCAATGCTTTGGACAATGGAGTACCACAGATAATAGTGAACAAGGGTGCCTCTACACTGAGAAATATAGCAGCTGGACACCTGGGCTTCCTAATAACCAGCAAGTCTCTGAAGGCAGAAGACAGAGATAGTCCAGACAAATTACTGAAATATAAGATCACAGATGGGCCAAAACATGGATTTCTCATTAATGTTGGTCTAGGAAATGCAAGTGTCAAATTCTTTACCCAAGGTTGGTACTAACTAGTCACCAGTTCATTTATTTATTTCTTTAGAAGGTTAATGCTTCTAAAACAATGAAGTCTGGTTGAATATTGTTTTAAGATCTTATTCACCTTTGTAAGCCAATTACTTTTTGATAGGATCTTTACACTCATCCAACTAATAGTTTGTTTAACTTAGTGTGTTGCCATGATCATAATTAGTTGGATTCATAATCGTGCTTAACCAAAATCATTCCAATGTGTGAATACAGCAGTAAAGCCACACAGGAATAAGTTCATTGTATAGCTTTGCACTATAGATTTTAAAATCACAATAGATATATATGGTTTATTGCATGGGTTTTCTCAGATGTTTGGTGGTGTAAAGTGTTGTATTTAAAAGTAACTTTGAAACATTCTTAAACATTCTAAAAACTTGTTATACATTAGCAAATATGTAAACATCTATAATATGTACTATCCAATGGAATGCAAGAGCAGTTTTGCTGTGGTGTCATCCCATTGACTATTAAGTGATTTCTCAGTGATTACAATTTAGCACAAAGTTCTATAGTTCTATATTTCATTCCAGGTGCTCTGAGTATATAGTAATTAATAGCTTGTATTCACATATGAAGCCATAATGTGGTTTGTTCGCTTTTTCTACTCAGATTTGTAAATGTTTTGTGGCTTAGCATAAGGTATGAACTAAGCCATGTTCAGTAAATCATGACTGTACTATGTGTAAAACACAGCCACAGATTCTGATTGAAAGCAAGTGACTCACAATTACTTAAATCAGTCTTCTCCAACCTGATGCTTTGCAGATGAAGTTCCATAATCTCTTTCTGGAAATTGAAGTTTGAACACCTAAACACCTTGAATTCAACTGAAAGGCATCAGGTTTGAACTCCAGCTGGCACAGGAAAAATATTAGGCTTTTTCAGACATGTATGTACTGTATAGGATACCTGCTGCCCTTCTCCATTTATCCGTAACTTTGTTAGCTGTATTGGTGCAGTACTACTGTAAGTATTTGTATGAATATATGTTTATATGAAGGATAGTAAATGTACCACTTTGCCGTCTCTGAATTATTACAAAATATTGAAGACTATAAAAACTATGATTTTTATTTGAAGACTAAAAAGTGTTCAGCTGATGCACTGATAGGCTTTGTACATGACAGTAGGTAGTAGGGAAGAATGGAAAAATAGTGTGCCTGGCATAAAGCAACTGTACTGAAGATAAAGTGTATTCTCATTAGGTTCCAGCAATAGCCAGAAGCTTGAGGTTGCATGTGCTACTTACTTTAGAAAATATTTATATTTGACACCAACTGAGTTCATTATTCAGTAGAAAATTGTAGCCAGCTTAAAAGTGGATTTTTAAATTCTGATTATATTGAAATATGGGTAGCATAAATCATGATTAAAGCGAATGCATGTGGAATTGCAGGGAGAGGCACTCTGTCATAAAGGATGCAGATGAATAATTTCTATGGTTTCAGCAAAACTAAATAGATTAGAAACAAAATTTCATTTCACACCAACCCAAGTTGGATTTGGAGCTGTTTTCTGGTAGTTTCATTGATCAAACAATAATTCTGACTTGTCCTGCACCATTGGTTTAGGGATGACTTATATTTTGAAATGCTATGAGCAGGTGAAAAGTGCAATTGTTACATTTCCTTAATTTTTTTATTTTCCCCCCTTATATTCAGGGGTCAGATCTAAGCTGCAGAAATCCAAATGACCAGTACATGGCAGCAATTAGTTAAATTTTCCATATATCTTTATTGACATCTAGTCATCTTATATATATTTTTAGCTCAGATCAGTAGCTCTAAGTTATGACACATAAGTTATTATAGAAGTTAGTAAACATCCCCTCACAAAATCAATGCAGATTTCAAATTTCTTTTACTTTAATCAATAAGCATTACAGTTGCTGTTTAATACAATAAAGCTACACAAATAAGGGGAGAGGGTAAATTTAACCTGGATTGAAAAGTTTTGATGTCAGTATAACAGTGATTCATGTAACTTTTCTCATTCCAATCAGCTGATATTGATGACATGAAGATCTGCTATGCCTTGAAAGAACATGAAAATGCTACAAGTGATATCTTCTATTTTTCAGTTGAAGATAATGGTAAGATTTTCTGTCTTTTACAGTGGTTCAGTAGGTTTAAGACAATGTACGCATGATTAAAGGTTAAGGTTTCCCCAATCAGTTGTGGCTGACTCTAGGGGGCGGTGCTCATCTCTGATTCACAGCCAAGGGAGCCAACATTTGTCCAAAGTTGTAGTTCTTAATAACCATGAGTGTAGGTGATAATTTGAGATGTATCACTTTCATCAGGCAAATTGGTCTGTAGTCCATTTTCAAGAGATTAATTCTGACTCAGTAGGCTTTCCTTTCATACAAACATGCATAAGATTGTAGTCAAGAATGTATACTTTTTTAAAAAAAAAGTGATTATGAGCTACAACTAGTCTGGTTTACCAGTAAACTGTTTAATGATCATTTAATAATTACAGAATTTCTTACTATTCCTAACTTTTAAAAAAGAAAGCTACATGCTTTGGTAATGTTTCCTTCAGACAATAATGTCTGAATTATTGTAAATTATTACATAATTTACAAAGAAATATTATTTATACTTGAATTTTACTTGAATATTTGCAGAATGTTTGCATTACACTCAATATTGTACAAAACAGAACAAAAACATGGTTGTTGTTGTTGTTGTTCAGTCGTGCAGTCATGTCCAACTCTTTGCGACCCCATAATGCAGACCCTGACTGCATTATGCCAGGCCCCCCCATCTTGCACTGCCTCCTGGAGTCTTCCCAAGCTCACACCCATCACACTGACTATGCTATCTATCCATC